>JAKTQX010000002.1:46710-243244 GCA_030559035.1 Ogataea wickerhamii
GAACTTCAAAAGTGGATGACGTTCGGGTCTGGGTTATTGTCGACGCTTAAAGAGAAAACACCTGTACACCAGGAACAGGAGGCGCGAGCTCTCCAACCCTTTTTTTCTCCGCTAAACTTTTTTCTTCAAGTAATGAATTTACTTGAGATAACAGTTCATCAATACTGATAACGATTATGTTGGCAGGATTGAAAAAAAAAACAAAACAAAACACACAATAGAAGAGGATACACAGGTATATGACATAGTAGAAGGCGAAATAGGATGGTTTCAAAAATTCTATTTTGGAGATCTAAAAACAAGTTAAAGACATCAATGCTTAAGCAGAACCGATCGTTCTCTCCGTGAAAAGCTTTACTTGATAAGGTCTAGAATCTGCTGTGTTAAATTCGATATTTCGTCTCCACCATTGAAGTCTTCTCCCGTGAGGTTGTTCAAGTTTATTTTCCCATTATTGATCTCGCTCTTGATCTTTGACTTGATTTCTTGATTGTTGGATTCGAGAAGCTGTAACACCGTCCAAAGAGCAATGTGCTCAAACGTGGAATTTCCGCTGTTCAAAAAACTTGACACAAAATTTGATATGCCATCGTATTGTTTCAAAATAATAGAATAGTCGGTGATCCTCGAACAGAGATTTGCCAAAGCAGCGGCAGAATTTCCACAGACCTCAGGGTTTGACGATTTGGTCAGAGGAATCAGAACGTCAATGATTCCTAGCTCCAGCAACTTCGATTTGAGATCATCGGCCAACGCCAGAATCGCAAAACATGCCGAAATCTCACTCTGAACGCTTTCTGGAGCCGTAAGAACGAGGTCCTTGCACTTCTTTACAGCGCCAGCCTCTAAAAGCTCCATTCTGTTTCTCTCACTGCTTGCCGCGAGGTTTCTCAGCGTTGAAACAGCATGACATTGGATTTCCACAGAATCTACGTAATCGACAAGTGCAACAAGAGGTTTCAAGAACCCGGCATCAATGATCAAAGCCTCGTTCATAGGATGGATCGAGATGTTTCTGATGCATGCAACAGCTGCCAAAACCAAAGGCTCATGCTGCGACTTGAGCAGCGAAACCAGGTTTGGCAGTCCACCTGCACGGACAATTTCCAGTTGATACAATGCATCCGATGCAAGGTTTCTGAGAGCTAGGGTAGCCTGGCACTGTACCCTGGGGCTTGAAGAATCCATCAGCTGCACGAGCTGACTCACCAGCTTTGGCTCTGTAGTCGCAAGCTTCTTTCTGTTCGACTCGTCGACAGCAATATTTGACAGCGCCGTTGTACAGTAATACTGAACATCTGGGTCAGGACTGGACAGTAGTTGCACTAGGACCGGGACTGAGCCTGCCTCAACCAGCTCTTTTCTATTTTCTAATGAATGCGTCATGTTCAACAAGGCACCAGTGGCGTTCCTCTGCACCCGGAGGTCAGGGGATTTTGCCAGCTTCGTCAAAGGAATCAACGCGCCAGAGGTGGCAATCTTGGTTTTATTTTTATCCTGGGTGGCCAGGTTCGTAATACATCCCACAGCGTTACACTGCACTTCAATGTTGGCGCTCATCATCTGACGGATGAGAGGCGCAAGGCCGCCCATCTCCACAATCAGCACCTTGTTCTCGTCGTTGACAGCCAAATTGCCCAGCGCCGCACACGCAGCTCGCTGCACATCCTGGTCAGAGCTCTGTAGCAGAATCAGTATGGGCTCCAAAACGTCTCTGGAGACTGCTCGTATATCCTTCTCGGTGATTTCTGCAAACGCTAGCGCCGCACTTCTCTGCAGGTCAATATTGTCAGAGTACACCAGCGTGCTGAGCGCCTTTAGAGGCCCGTCTGAGAAGAAGTCCACTTCAGACCGGTTCTCCAGATATTGTAGCAACGCAGAGATCGCGTCCCGCTCGTTGTCAGCCAACAGCTGAGGATACAAGCTGTCCTGCTCGCCCTTGCTGCAACAACACCCCATTTTGATGACAGTGTTGTAGTGTCGTACCTCCCTGCTTGGAACACCCCGTTCAAGCTGTCTTTGTTGTCCCTCTGGTGTGCGACAGTACCGCAGAGCCCCAAACAGTAAGTACTTCGATTTTTATCGACACAGCTCTTTATCTGTTGTTTTGGCACCCGCAACAGTTCTCCTTTTGCGTCCCAGACCGACTAATGCACGTCCTATAGCTGCTTCTACACTGCCAAATACTGCTTTTAACCTCTAAAAGCTACGTAAAATTTTCTATGTCACCATTTTTATTTATGAAGCAAGCAGAATAAATAAAACGGGGAAGAGCGTAGGTAACGCACACATCACCTGATTACGTAAGAAGATTACCCTCATATATATATAACATGTAAAAATGGAAAGCAGGACCTGAGCAGCGCGCACATTAGCCCTTACATAAATATACACCGTTTTGTGACCTATCAGTACATTGACGGATCGAACCGCACGGCTCGGGATGTCGGTTTCACACGCACTGTGTTATCTTTCTTATGACTCTTGCTATCAGAAGATTCTCCAAAAGGATCACGTTTCTCGTTGTAAGAAGGAGAGATTAGTTCAGAAGCGTCTCGGGAATATCCGGGAGACCTACTTCTTCTTCGGCCGTCGTCGCTTGTGTGCGTACTTCTAATAAGCAAGCGGCTGCGGTACCTTGCCACTTCTTTCTGGACCTCCTCCTCGTTCAATTCTCCTTTATCTTCGAGCTCGTCCTGGAACTCCATTACTTTTACCTCGATCTTCCTCTTAGCATCATGTTGTATTATTTCAGCATCACTCGTGACACGCTTTCTCGAGTTGCGCTCCCTCTCGTCGTTTCGTTTACTTTGAAGCTGTCTGCGTAGAAACTGCCTTCCTCCAGCTTCGTCATACCTCGCTTCGTTCTTGACGTTGGATAGGTTCCTCTGTATATAACCATTAGTGCCCGAGCCTCGTGGAGTGTTGAGTCCGATTCCATTATACGACATGGTAGCGGTTTATATGTTGTGAAGTATCCACAAACCCTCCTTCTATATCCACAAACAACCTTTCAAATAATTGAATGTCTTTTTTTTTTCCTTGTTTTTATGAAAAACACTGCCATATACTCAGCCACAAACCGTGGCAGTGCTGCTCACCCGCTAGCTTTCTTTACGTGTTTTGCCAAACAAAATCACTCTCATGAGGATGATCTAGCTGGATTTGTCACGGATCTCGTTGGGTCACTTCCGCCAAATGTCACAGCAGGTCTTGAGTCGGTTCTTCAAGTCCAGGGAGTCCGAGTCTAATTCTCCTCCAACGGTGGAATCAAAGCTGGCTGCTCAATCAAAGAAAGTAATCACTGAGATCGAGTCTTCTATTTCTAAGACAAGAAGCAGTGATTCCATAATCATAGACGATGAACCATTGGAAACGGAGACCTTGAGCTCCAGTATCACTGACTTCAAGTATTCCCGAGACGCGTCAGATGATGTTCCTCTCAACACAGAGAGACACCAGCAGTTTTCTAACGCAATCAGAGGATTGAATATCACTAGAAAACCAAATAATGAAGAGGAAGGAAGTGATGAAGAAAGTGAGATACCCAGAAAAAAAGCAAAGACATCAAAACTGACTCCTCTAGAGCAGCAGTTTGTTGATCTCAAGAAGGAGAACCTCGACAAATTGCTGGCCATACAGGTGGGATACAAATATAAGTTCTTTGGACCTGATGCCAAAGTTGCTGCTGGTATTTTAAATATCATGCTTATCCCTGGGAAAATGAATACAGATCTGTCAAACCCATCCAAAGAGGAACTTCTTTATGACCGGTTTGCCTACTGCTCGATTCCCGATGTACGGCTTCATATTCACCTAAAGAGACTTTTGAGTCATGGACTCAAAGTTGGAGTCGTTGATCAAAATGAAACAGCTGCCATCAAGTCCAACTCTTCTAACCGAAACAAACTTTTTGAGCGTAAGATAACAAGAGTCTACACCTCATCGACTTACATAGAAGACGATTTCATAGGAGAGGGTAGCTACATTATATGTCTAAGAGAAAATGGCAATTATCTCTCGATTGTTGCGGTTAACATTTACTCAGCGGAGGTGATTTATGATGAGTTTGAGGATATTTTCACAAGGGGTGAACTGGAGACCCGGCTTCTGCATCTGGATCCCACAGAATTCATTCTACTGGGACCCACTTCATCTGAAACCAACAGATGTCTTGATGCTTTCAAAAGATCTAGAAAAGCTGGATCCTCAAATATTAGGATCGAACACAGAGAGCCACAGACTGTTCATGAAGCTTTGAGTACCTTAACGTCTCAGCTTGATTCGCGAGAATTTGATTTAATCACAGGTCTTTCTTCTTCCCTGCAAAGTTGTTTCGCTCACCTTATTTCGTTATTGAGTGAGTTCAATCTAAGCACTGTTTTCACATCAACTGGCAAGCTTGCGAGATTCTCGGAGATCAACAAGTCAATGATACTGGATTCGAACACATTGAGGAATCTCGAGATATTCCAGAACTCTACTAATGGGTTGGAATACGGGTCTCTTCTGTGGCTAATGGATCACACAAATACCCAGTTTGGAAAAAGACTTCTCAAAAAGTGGGTAGGGAGGCCACTTACCGACCGGGAAGACATCGAGAAGAGAGCTGGGGCTGTGCAGTGTATCATCACAGGTTACAGGTCGTTACCGATAGAATTTGCTGTGAAGTTTCTGAAGAACAGTCCGGACTTTGAGCTTGTGCTTAGTAGAGTTCACTACGGTCGATCTAAGCGCAAGGAAGTGTATCTTTTTCTCAAAAAAATAGATGATATCTTGGAGGCATATGGAAGCCTGAAAGATGAGGTTCTGATATTTGACTCCCCTTATCTAAGTGAAATCTTCCAGCAAATTAAGCTCTTCAGCTCCGACAATTCCAAGGAATTTTGCAAACTTATCACTATGATCAACTCCCCATCTGCTATGGACGATAACAAAGATAACCCCGAGCACGTAACCGATTACTTCAACAAGCATTTTTATGATTATCACTTGATCCAAAAGCATTTGACAGACATTGACGATGTAGAGCTAGAGCTCGCGCAAGAACTTAAGGAGATCCGCAAGGTGGTTAAACGATCAAACATGAACTATATCACGAATAATAAGGAGCCGTACCTAATTGAAGTACGGAACAGTCAAGTGGGATCTCTCCCTAAAGACTGGGTTAAAATAAATGGGACTAAATCGGTTTCGAGGTTTCGGACCCCTAGATGCACCGAGCTCTACAAGTCCATCCAGTACCATAGAGAACTACTTCAAAATCGGTGTGATGAGTGCTTCATGGACTTTGTCAGACGGGTCGACAAGTCGTTTCCACGACTTAACAAGCTGATAGGCCTACTTGCCACGTTGGACTGCCTTATTTCCCTTAGTGTGGTGTCGTCTTTGAATGATAGCTACACTAAACCTGTTTTCGTTGATAAACAATGTATTGAGTTGATAAATGCTAGAAATCCGATCTCCGAGAACCTTATCAAGACAACTACCTATATTCCCAATTCTTTCAATATGAGTCAAGATGACGGTAGGGTGGCTATTCTCACTGGACCGAACATGGGGGGGAAGTCCTCGTTTATTCGTCAGATTGCTCTGATCGTCATAATTGCACAGATCGGATGTTTTATACCTGCCGGGAAAGGCAGTAAGCTAGGTGTGTTTGAGAACATATTCACAAGAATGGGCGCTTATGATGACATGATCAAGGGAGAGTCCACATTCCAGGTAGAGCTCAAAGAGTGTTGTTCCATTATTCGCAACTGTAAATCAAAGTCGCTAGTTCTTTTGGATGAGGTCGGGAGGGGGACGAGTACAATTGACGGATATGCGATTGCTCATGCAATCCTACATTATATGGTCGCGGATACAGCCTCGTTTGTGCTTTTCATCACTCATTTTCAAAACCTCAAAACATTTGACCGTTTCCCTGCCGTTCGAAACTACCACCTGGGACTCCTGAAGATGAACGAAGAAATCTTATTCACATACAAGCTCGTGAATGGATGTTGCGACAGGTCCTATGGAATCAACTGTGCTCGCCTAGCAGGATTGCCAGAAGAGGTTCTCGAAATCGCCAGACTCAACTCCAATAAGCTCGAACTTGACTGGAATCTGAAAAAGGCTGCTAACCTGAGCCATCGATTCAAAACAATGAGAAGTCAGACAGACTACCAGAACCTCTGGGATCTAATTGATGAAATAGAGTAGCTCCTTTTGGTGTCGGATGTACTGGGAATGTTTTGCTTACTGGACTCATCCCATTTTTAAGAATCGTTTTGTTGAAGCAGTCTCCGGATTGGTTAACGTGTAGGAGATATCGCCTAGCTCATTCCCGTCAAAAGTCATTACCTTGTTGTCATCATCATGATGGATACTGACTGAACTGAAATTTTCAAAAGGATCAGGAGAAGGATTTGTGGGAACAGTAGAAGAAGAAGTCTTTCTTTTCGACCTTAGGGTACCCATAGAGCTTTGTGTGGTTTTGGCAGCTCCGTCCTTGTCTTTGCGCGATTTCTTTTGAGTGAAGACTGGAATCATTGGGGGCTTCTGGTTTCGAAGTAATGCCCACTGAACGTTCTTGAAAAATGCATGAGACTTAATCTCTGAAGCCCCACTTTTTGAACCTAATCTCTTTGCTTCATCTTTGATTAACAATCTGCGAATCAGACTTTTGCAACTGTTTGTAACAGAGCTGTCAGCGAACTGAACGTCATTTTTCAGTATATTTGAAAATGTCTGGTTACGAGTAGATCCTTTGAAAGGAGTCATCCCAAAAATCATCTCGTAAATAAATATACCAAGAGTCCACCAGTCTACCGCAGAAGTATGACCCTTACCCCATATCACCTCAGGAGCAATATACTCCTCTGTTCCCACAAATGAGTTAGTTCTGAATCCATTGATGCAAGCGTTGGTATCCAATTGAGGAAGATTGGAGGACGATCGATGAGAAGAGATCAGCTCTGGCCTTTTAATGTGGTCCGTCTGCTTTGATAAATCAAAATCACTTAACATTATGTGTCCTGATTGATGCAGAAGGATGTTTTCAGGCTTCAAATCTCTGTAAATGAATCCCATCAGATGTAAGTACTCTAGAGCAGCAACAACCTCTGCCGCATAGAATCTGGCATCACTTTCGGATATGCACTTCATGCGACGAGTTTGTAACGCTCTGAAAAACTCACCTCCCATGCAGTACTCCATGCAAAGATACAAGTGATCATCCGATTGGAATGAATGATAAAGAGTGACAATGAAAGGATGACTGGCTTTAGCAAGAATTTCCTGCTCAGCCAAGACTCTTTTAACCTTATTTCTCTCCACCATTTCCTTCTTATTGAGGATTTTCATTGCGAACAGCTTTCTATTGGATTTCTGTCTGACCAAGTAAACTTTTCCCACATCACCTTTTCCTAGGAGTTTCAGCTTTTCGAACGACTGTGGTGTTACCTCTATGTCAAAAGCTTTAGCAGCATTACTTGAATAAGTTCTACCACTCTTTACCAAAGTTGCTTTAACTCTAGTGACGTTGATCTCAGCAATATGCTTCGAGATATCATGATCGTCCGTAGTGTCTTCCGGCGCTGTTACTGGTGGGGTGATTGCAGAAGAACCAGAGGATTCAACTAGCTGTTTGAGCCCCAATGGGGCAGAAGCAACACGTTTGAGCCTCTTTTGGATCGAGAAAGCTTTGGAAAACTGCTGGTGTGAATGCGATGGACCTCCAACAGGAGCCTTTGGCCCCTCAGCCCTTTCCTCTTCCCCAGCAGGAAAGCTATGAAGAGTGGTGGTTGAATTATTCACACTGTAGTCATGTTTCAGATTTACCTGGAAATCATCCATCGGATCAATAAGATCCTGCTCAGCAATATCACATTCATCAGCTGTCCCACATAATTGAACCTGGGGTACAGCATATGTATTATTTCTAGCACTGTAACTTGAAGTGGGTATCATAGGACTTGAAGGTGACCTCATTCTTCTGAATTTCTTCATCAACGAGTTAGTGGAGTATTCATCTTTAACATTCTGTCCACCGTAACCATTTTCATCCTCCTCTTGGGAAATAGAAGGAACTAGGACAGTGCCAGAAGAAGTGTGCTCTTGCGCTTGTACCTGTTGGCCTGTAATCTCCTCACTAGTTGAGTTGAACTTAAACAGATTCTTGATCTTGGAGAACTTTCTTGTTTTGAGAACATCGTCCACCTCCCCGTCGACTGTCTGAGTGCGACTGTTATCGTACCCGAAAGGTGCACCTAGAGAGGTTGTTCCATTTTCATTCGCAGAGCCGAATGCATTACCAGCCTGACTTATGCTGAAGTAATCAGTAACTGCTCCGTCACCACTGGTCAGAGGTGGCGTTTGTAGATGTTTTGTGGTCTTGATAGGCTGCGCTTCCTCATCAATTCTTGGTGATATGGTAGGTTCATGGGCCCTACTGGAACCCGTTCCGTTGTTGTTATTGTTGTCAGATCCAAAGGTAAACAGTCTACCTATGGACAATTTTCGGGAGTTTGATCTCGAGTGTGGCCCAAGCCGGCTAGGCTGCGAAGGCTCGGATGCTGCAGATGGAAAAATAGGAGGGGTTTTCATGGGTAATGAGGGCTCCTGATTGGGAGATTGTGGAGGGGTATGGTGTGAAGCCGGAGCTCCATCAGCGTTCATTGGAAAATCTGGAGCTGCTAATAAGCGCGCAGCGGTAGCCTGCAAGTCTTTATAGCCTGGAATATGAAGCTAGTCACGCTGGTTACACCATACGGGTTCTTCACCAAGCAAGTTATTTCTGCAAGAACAAAAACAAACTTGCGATAGCTATTTTCAGTAATCAAAGTACCCAGAGTGTTGTACAAGATGTATCAGACCTGTGGGGAATTCTATACTGCCTTTTTCCGGCACCGTATGAATGCTATTGCTCATATAATCTCTTGACAAGAATTGTTCTTTTAATAGATTTGTAACGTTTTCGTTTCTTTGTCTTGAAGTGCAAAAAATTTGAACTGTTAGTAATGTTACGGCTATATATTATATAGATGGGGGTTCTCTTTGAGAGATATTAGAGGGATCTGGGTGGCTGATAGGTCTGTCAGCGGGGAATGCGTAAACGGTGGATCGGTAGATGTCGACAAAATGAAACCGAAACGAGCTCCTTGGGTCTGTAGATATCCATAGATAGAACGCACATGTAGACATCCTGTGGGTGATGCGGAAAGGCCACTCAACGAGCCACCAGAGTCTGGCTTCGCACCAGGTCTAATTCGCCAGATGTGGAGGTAAAAGGAAATTTGCAATAGAGTCCTTAATATAGTAGACATGGCCGCAGTTGCCGCAGACCATCTTTCCCTCAGTAATCTGCGTTTCTAGAAGCAGGTTATGAAGGTCTTTGAGCAGAGCATCGCTTGCGTCAACATTCTGGGGTTTATCCTGAGGAAGAGACGTGTTTCCCAGATCGCGGGCCACCTTCAACACCGCGTCCCAGTTCAGACGCTCCAGCATTGACGTTATAAACTCAGGCTGGAAATCCTGTTCTTCCTGCTCCAGTGCACACTCGTCAAAGTGCAACGGAAACGCCTTTTCCGACCCCGCACACGACTTCACCGCACACTGCACAAAGTTAGTAGTGAGGAACTTCATCTTATAGCAAGTCTGTTGTTGTTAAGCTCTTTGGAAGCATCCTTATCTTATACTTCTTTTGTATGGTGAAGTTTTTATTGTTGAATTTTTTTTCCACAATAGCTTAGTTACCTCGAAACATATATATATATATATGTATATACATATCTAATTTTGTCCGCTTTGCGCTGACAACAGTCCTGCTTTAAGCAAAAGCAACTGGTCTCTTGAGCGCACCCCAATAGAACTGATCTTTCGCGATAGCATGGTAGCCTCCTCCAGGTATCCACCTTTAACCAAGATCTCGTATAGCCTAACCAGATCCTCCTTGCTGGAATCAGCTTTCTCTATGTTAGATATTCCTTGCCCTAAAATTCGTTTCATCACCTGCTTTGGTTTGTCACCCAGGTGAATCCAGAGCTCCAAAAGTTTCATAAACCCGGAGGAATCTTGCAGAATGTACTCTAACCACTGCGAGGACCACGTAGCTTTGTAAATGGAGGGAGACTCTTCATTAACCTGTTTCAGAAGCCCCTTGGAAGAAGGCAACTTGGACCGCAGCAGCTTGGACCTTTCGAATTGCTTAGCCAGCTTCTTGTGCGTCAATACTGCCTTCTGCATTGGAGCCAGCCGCCGCTCGGTAGTGATTCGTGGGAGCAGCGTCTGAATTAGGGTGTTCTCGAGAGAAGTCAGTCCCAGGTCATGCAGCTGAAAAAATACTAGCTTGAAAAAACTATAAGCTCTTTGCTTGTACTCTGCAGAGGAACATTCGACAAAGGTCCCTATTATTCGGCACAGGTTCTCAACATACTGGTGTTCCGTGATTTTTCTAGACTTGAACTCGCTGTAGATCTCGGTTAAACGATTTGCGGTCGCATCATAGTCCAGCTGGCTGACTTCACCATAAGGACTTCTCTTGTATTGATGATTCGGAGTTTTGGAGTTCGATCCGTAAGACCTTATAGTTACTCGCGGCAAGCATCGTTGCACAGACTCTGCGCGCTCTGCAGCAACCCCTGACTCAGGCTTGCTTGCCAACTCCAGTAGTATCTTATCGGTGGCGTGAGTTTTTCGAAGACGAACAGGCAGCTCGTATATATCTGGGGGAATTAGAAGATTGCAGTTCTCCGGATGAAGAGGAACGCCTGTGCACTGGGTGAGCGCCTCAGGGGTCATCGGTAGTGTTCTCGGGGGCTGTGACACCGCTTCTATCTCACTCTTGAGGGGTAGGGATACCGTTTCCTTTGGCATAATCGGCTTTTTCAAAAGGTGAACTAGCTTGCTGTCGATGCTAACCTGTGTACGGACTACAGGCGTCGAAAATCCGCCTCGTAATGTTACACAAGCACGCTCTATATCGGGCTCTCCAAGCCTGTCATCTCGTATCACATCTATGCTTGTGGAGAAGGCTTTGATTGCTGGAGGAAGCAGCATAAAGAAGACCATGTGAGACCCAAAAGACAACAGCTTGAGGTCTTCCATTACAGTCCAGCCGTTTTTATTTCGTTGAAGACGACGGGCTCCAGCGGCGCTGTGCATCTGACGATAAGAACACCATCGGGACTTGGCAATTCGGCCAATCCACGACATCCGCCCTGTCATTTTGACTGCGCTTTCTGGAGTTGTAAAATGTCAGTGCTCCAGGCTTGAAAATATGAGCTTTCTCTGTGATTCTTTTGAGAATTAAGCTAAATAAAAATCAGTCCATTGAGAAGGGAGGGAAAGAAAACAACCCACACCCGTACACGGGGCGCTGTTGACCCGGACACCTCACTGATATTTTGTTACGTAATCCCTACACCCTCGTAGGAAATAAACCACTATATATATCTATAGTATGCATTAAAAATGGAGAAATGGAGAACTTGAATGCAACAAAGTATAGCTCGTCCAGCTAGATACATCCTACATCCGACAGAAGATGGTACAGCACCTGTATCTGAAAGCCGAACTGAGCAATGTGACAGACCTGGGCTTCGCGGACTCCGCTGGGGACCCATTTGAGTTTCTCTTCAAAATAAGGTGTACTTCCTGTAGAGAAGCACACCCCAAAGCTGTTGGAATCAATCTATACGAGAAGCATGAGATACAAGGGAGTCGGGGAGATGCCAGCTTTGTGTTCAGGTGTGGGTTTTGCTCCAAACGGTCAAACATCGATCTAAGTCTCCCCAAACACTACCAAGGGTATGTATCCGAGCAAAGTGGAGAGCCTGTCTCCATGTTGGAGATAGAATCGCGAGGCGTCGAAGTAACTGAATTTGTCCCTGAGGGAAGATTCAAGTGTAGAGGCATTGGTAATGCATCCAAGTTTGAAGAGGTTGATCTTTCAGAGAGTGAGTGGTATGATTATGACGATAATGCGGCTGCTGAGGTGTCTATAACGGAAGTTATTTGGACTGTAGGCAACTAGCAAGACCATGCATAGCCTTTTGGGTCTTGCGAAGAAGGGAAACCCAGGTCTGCTATGTCCATCAATGGTGAAATCATTTTCCCTATACTCAATATTGCATTTGAAGGTATAATCAAACCTAAAGGGGAGGAGTGAAAAAAAGTAATATTTAGAGAATTAAAGTCTATTTAAGATTCCTGGAGGCAAAGAGAAAGTTGACAGTTTTATAGGCTTGTATATAGTTGTCTAAAGGCCCTGGAGGGCTGAAACTAACGCTTTGGGAGTGAATCAACACTTGAACGCTGCAAACTACGGCTGGAGCACGCTTCTAGGCTATCATATTAAGCACAAAAAGATACAAAGCCATTTTGCAAAGCAAAATGGGGTCTCACCGCGCACCCCGTTCTGATGCCCGACTCGGGGCGGTAGACGATCTTCCCTTGGAACTTTTGATTATAGTGTTTGGATTTCTGGATCCGATAACGCTGAAGAACATCTCTCTTGTGTGCAGAAAATGGTACAAGCTTACGAGAGATAATTTGATGTGGATGCAAATATTTCACCAGCGCTTCCCTAAGCTCGGTAATGAGTTCTCTTCTATATCGAGATCATCGCTATGGAGAAATGAGCTTATCAAGCGAGAAATTTTGCTCAAAAACTGGAGAAAGGGTAAGGGCTTTTACAACAGTTATCTTCTACCCAACCTGTTTTATATTACAGATCTACACAGCGACTTCTCAAATAATAAGATAATATCGCTCAACAAAAATACAGGAAACCTGGTGGCCTGCAACCTGAGCAACGGTACAAACATTGATTTGCACCCGTCATCATTTCCGAGTGGAACAACGGCGTATGCTATCAGCAAGAACTCAATTATATTTGGAAGATGGGACGGTAAGGTCTTTGGCTCACTAGTCAATTACAGAAACATTCTCCTGTCAGGAATAAGAGAGTTTGAACAAAGTGGTCATCGTGGGATGGTGACATCTGTTAGCGTGAATACATTTGAGCTGACTAAGGAGGGAAAGATAGGTGCTTTTTCTGGAGATGAACGAGGTACTCTTATTGGATGGGATATCAAAAGGGGCGTTCCTTTGATTGAATTCGAACTGTCAAATTCTCCGATAGCCAAAATTGATTCAAACTACAAAGATACTCTAATAGTTCTAACAAGTCGCGGAGAACTGTATGCCATTCGAAATATATTCAAATCCTTTGATAACGATCCGATCATTATAGAGCTATCCTCACACATCGAAGAGGTAGTGGAACATATGATTTCTGTCAACCTATTGGTGGACTATGGGGATGAAAATGTTGTTTTGGTGAGCCACACTAAAGTTGAGATCTTCCCTTACAATGACTCGGCCTTAGGGAGTTCCAGGCTATTGCGACTCGAGGATGATGATTTGATTTACAAATCTTCTTTGGAGCAAAATACGGTATGTCACACCAAGCGCGATCCTGATGTTGCTGGTCACGACTGTCTACATCTTGGATTACTCTTGAGATCAGGAAAAGTGCTGATTGTCAATGTTAGAGTAACCACCTACCAGGTGGAAGCAAAACTGTCTTTTATTCCCAGACTAGCCACCGACGATAATGAGTACCAGAGGGCAATGCTACTGAATGACGTTATTGATTTACCGCCTCTTTCAGAACTTACCATTAACTCGTTGGTTGTGGTTGTTGGATCTTACAATGGGAGGACTGAAATGTATGACCTCTCTACGGGGGAATTTTTGCGGAAAATGACACCTAGATTAACTGGAAAGCTCGCCGAGGAGATAGATAATCAGCTGCTTCCTATATCCAATATACAGATGGATCAAAGCATGGCAACAGGACTGGTTTCGTTTGGACCCATCATACAGTTCTTTAGGTTTGGAGAAACCCACAGAGATGCTGACTCCAAGCGAAAGAAACGATCTTTCAAGGAGCGGAAATTCAGCTCCAATGATTTGAAACAATCCATTCAAGATTACGAGCATATAGTTGCTGAAGAGGGACGCTCCTTAGAGTTGTTGGATAAATATAATGGGAAAGTGTTGGAGGATTCTGATGAAGAGTTGCAAGTTGCGCTGGCATTGAGCGCGTCCATCAATGTAAACCCCGGTTCTGGCGGCACTGATCAAGAAGAAGACGAACAAGAACTACATCGAATTCTGAAGCAATCCAAAGAAGGAGTCCTCGAAGGAAGTTCCAGCTTCAGCATTGATGTAAGTGATGATACTGAAGATGAAGAGCTCCGATTAGCGCTCGAACTTTCGCGTGCTGATGTGAGCAAAGTCAACAGTACTCAGCGCCGAAATTCAGATAACGAGCTTATGATGGCCATCGAAGCATCCTTGAACGAGAACCAATGAAAGCTTGGTCGTCTTTTAGACTCTTATATATTTCGTACACTATAATGTATAAGACAGACTAACACTTCTATAAAAACGTACTGTCAACAAATTGACTTGATGTGTGTTCACCAGTCATCATCGTCTTCATCGTCTTCCTCATCACTTTCTCTTCTAGCTTTCTGTCTAATCGCCTCAGCCAAATCTCCAGCCATGGTGGTCTCTGCTTGCTTTTTCTGCAATAAAGCAGCAGCAAGACCATTAGCTAAGCCATTACTTGATCCATTTGAGTCGGAAGCCTCTGGAGGAGCAGAAGTTCCAGAACCATTCGTAACCGCTGCAGTTGGAGGTTGCGGAGACTGTGAAGTAGCACCCAAAAGGGAAGCTGGAGGATCGCAGGGTGTCACATATGCCGTTGGGACCCATCCTTCTTTGGTCTCATCCAATGATTTTGCCAAAGACCATCCATTTCCTTGATCTTGAAGAATGTAGATAACAGTATCCTTGGTAACGGGGAACTCAGAAGCGGAACCTGTTCCTGGAAAGTCATATGCTGCCTTGTAGGTCGGGAACTTCGGAGCTTTGGTGGCTACCGCTGGAGGTGGAGGAGGTGGTGGTGGAGGAGAAACATCCAGTCCAGCTTGAGCCTGGCGGTGAGAAGGAGGGGGCACTGGTTTTGGTTTTGGTTTTGGTTTGGGCTTGAGACCTGTTGGAGCAGAAGATGTCGCAGGGGATGGAACAGGTTTTCGGTTGATGGGTTTCCTGTTGGTGGTGGTAGAAGAAGGATGATAAGCTGCTCCGGCAGCTGCAACAGCCTGACTGCTGTGCGACGGAGGTGTAGGGGCAGGATTTCTTCCCACCGTGTGAGCTGCCCTTCCGTTTGATGCGTTCGTTGAGGCAGCAATGGAAGAAACACCCCTATTTGCAGCGACAGCTCTTTTATAACCGCCAATGGTGTTGCCATTTGTAAGAATGGATCTTCCTTGGGGCTTTTTCCGAGAAACAGAAGAGGCGGGTAGCCCATTGGACACCCTCACAGTTGCAGACTTGTAAATGTCTGAGTTGGCAGGAGCAGTGTCATCTGCCTGGAACTTGACAACATGTGGCTTTCCCGGCTTCTTGTTATATGAGATCGTCGGCCCAATCTTGATAGTCAGTCCTTTATTTAACACTTTGAGCTGGGTCACAAGTTCGGTTTTGAAAATCAGGTTGATCAAAAGGTCGGGCTGGGTAGGCGAGGTCTGGTTAATTGCCACCCAGTCATCTTGAAAACTGGAGAGCGAAACAGCACTTATAGAAGACACGGGAATCGAGCTTTCAATAGCATATGAAACCTTTCTGTTTATCAACTCCTCTGAAATGACCATGAACTTGGACTTGCTCAACAAGTAAATACGGTTTACTCTTTGAGCAGATCTTCCAAACTTGGAATGTAAGATTTGTCCTCTTGACGAGAACACAATGTAATCTGAAATTCCGAGGGAACCGAGCAAAAACTTACCGAATCCTCCGGTCTTGTCATTACAATTCAAGTAATCGCCCATGTAGGCTCTGAATCCCAAGACACTCAATCTTCTTCTTTGCTTCTTATTAGCAACTAAAGATGTTCCATAGTCTCTTAGCTTCTCATATTTGTTGCCCCCAACCCTCTCTCTCCACAATCTTTGAACAATTCTGGCAGCATTCTCTCTTCTCTTTAACCACCGTCGACATGCCCTCTGGATAACCTTTGCTTTATTTCCCCAATAATTCTCCCGCATCTCTTCCAAAGAGAAAAGAGTTTCAGGCTTTTTAATGAAGACCATGGTTACACCTAGCTGCCACTCACTACTTGCAATCCCGGTATCTTGCAAAATCAGTGATGTCGCAGTCTTCGAATCTCCCTCCCAAATATATTCACCAGCATATGACGTCTTGATGGAAAGTAAGTAAAAACGTTCAACAAACTTTTCGAAAGTTTGTCTGTAAGCAAAACCAGCTCTTCTTATTCTAACATTTTCTTGAAGACCAAGATACTTGACTTGATGTAAAACCGCCTTTGTGTCATATTCAGCAGGGGATCTGTGCTGATTCGGCTTGATAGTTCTGATGTATGAGGGTCGAGACTTTGATAACGTCTCAACCAGAAGATTGGCACTTGTCTTTATCTTATCTCCAGCAGTTGGGGGTCTTTTCTTGGACGAGGTGTCTACCTTGTCAGGAAAGACTGTCAACAAGAACTGGTTTTGAGAAGTTGCAATCATTTCTAACAAATCCCTTAGCATTTGATCTTTGTTCTTATCAGTCATCCCATTGACATCATAAGTGACATCTCCAGCATAATGCTTCACTATGAATTTTGCTGATCTCAATTCAAAGTGTGGGTTCGAAGAAACTAAGTTCAACCTTTGAGAAAATGATTGGTCTGCTGCCGACGGATCCGCATGGGCTGTTGCGCAAGCATCATTCAAAGCAGCAAAGACACCGGGTGGTCTCTTAGCCTCGATCAGATCACAGACAATTTTGTTGTTGAAAAACTTGATTGGAGTCCATTGAATCTGTTCGCGTACATATTCTTCCTGTTCAGATTTCAACGTTAACTGAATAAAAATCTGTTGCAGTTTCTCATTCACATAATTGATGCATAATTGTTCAAAAGAGTTATGATCGAAAATCTCAAACCCATAAATATCTAAGATACCGATGGACTTGAAAACTTCAGTTCTCATACTCTGGAAGGATAAATTGACCCTGTCGACAATCCAGTCAAACAAGTTGTTGTATATTCCTTTTGCCAAAGCATCTCTAACGGCCATAGCCTGCGTTGAGTTCAAAGGAACATGATAGACGGAACCACGTTTCATTCCGTGAGAGGTCTCTAAAGTCCTTTCCACCACTGCTTTCACTAGAAGATCCGGGCTAACCTCAAGAAGGTATCCGACAAAGTTGGTGACGGCAGGATCTTTCACTTGAGCGTTTCCTTCCTCATCTTCAGTGAAGGAAATATTACCAATCCAAAGAATCGCAGCCAGCAACCGGAATACCTGATCTTGTTCCCCTTGAGTAAGACCTATCGTTTCCATTGCCTTAATAGTCTCTTTGAAGTCCTTTCGGTCATCAATAGAGTCCACAGTAGTACAACCCGACATACTGGTATAAACGTACTGATCTGGTTGTTGAACTCCGAATGTTTGACGGTAGTTATCGCTAGCACTTTTGGTGAACTGGTAGAAAATGTGAAAGTTTCTCTCATTTTTGATCTGGCCCACAACCCTCTGTTTCTCCAGCAAATAGTTGGTGATGTTTGCGCTGACAGGCTCAAATGCCTTGTTGAAATGTATTTCCAAGTACTTCCCATGTCTGGATGAGTTATCGTTTCTCAATGTCTTAGCACATCCAAAAGACTCTAGCAAAGGGTTTGTAGCTAAAACCATATCCTTGATTCTTTGGATATGGGAAGAGGAGGTGTAAGATCCCGAGACGGCAGCAACATATTGCATGATACGCTTAGCAGCCTCGGTTTTACCTGCTCCCGACTCGCCCGAAATGATAACACACTGACTCTCACTGTAAGCTCTCATATTGTAGTACATAGACTCAGCAATGGCAAAAACGTGAGGAGGAACCTCCAATCTATTCTTGTTCTTGTAGGACTTGAGCACCTCCTCAGTATATATTCCTAAATCCCTGAAAGGATTGACAGAAATCAACACATGTCCAATATAGGTATAAATAGTGCCATTATGGAACCTTTTTTCCAAGTTATCGTTGATCGCCTGATCACTGATAGTTGACAAAAGTGTCAAATCGCTGACCCCTACTTCCTTCTGCTTGTGTGCGTCGAATTGTGCTTTTTTAACCGGAGCACCAGCATTTTTTGCAGGCGGAACATTTCCTTGATGCTTGGTTCTAACCGGCCGCCTTGACAAAACCGCCATCTGTGACCTTGATTTCTACAACTGCTAAACGTCGTGGTGCTTATCTCTTTAATAGTAGAACGGAGTCTTTATATAGAACAAAAGGAGGCAAAATACAATCTCTTATTAAAATTACCTAAAACTCCCGTAGATCTTTAATAGTTCCGTCGACCGCTGGAGTCGGTCGACCGCTATCGACACAATATTGAAATGGAATTTTGCGGTTGACACCGTAGCCAGCAAAGAATAGGAATCGAGAGTACATCGTTGCACCAGTTTGAAGGATGATTTTCACTTTTCTTTTGTCTTGCCTGGGATAATCATCTTGTCTTGATCAGAAGTCATTTACGAAGTAAACATTCAGTTGCTAACGTACATGACAGAAGTATCAAAGAGTGGTTACTATCGTACTGACTTCCGTGTAGACGAGCTGTACTGAGAAAATGTGGGAAGATTACTTTTCCGTTCAGATTTTCTTCATCATACTACGAGAAACCTTAGAAAGCGCTATAATTGTTTCAGTGCTACTTTCCTTCATCAAGCAGAATTTCACCTCAGTTGACAGTGCTGGACAATCACATCTAACAGTTGATTCTAAGACCTATCGAACGCTGGTGGTACAGGTCTGGGTGGGAGCTATAGCTGGATTAACGATATGCCTTGGATTAGGGGCCATTTTCATTACAGTTTTTTACATCATTGGTAGTGATATATGGTCTGTAGCTGAGCGTGTCTGGGAAGGGATTTTCAGCATACTGAGCTCTCTGATAATAGCGGTAATGGGTATGGCGTTACTGAGAATCAATATGATGCAGCAGAAGTGGAAATGGAAGCTGGGTAACGCTTTGAATGAGAGTGAGGACCAACTCTACGAGGCCGTGAGAAACGAGCCAATGAGCGAGGATCTCTCTGTTTACGTCAAGGCCAGAATGAGGATGAACAAGTTCACCAAAAAGTACGCACTTGCTTTGCTGCCATTCATCACGACACTTAGGGAGGGACTCGAAGCTGTCGTGTTTGTCGGAGGAATCGGGATTAACCAGCCCGTATCCTCTTTTCCTCTTGCTATTATCATCGGAGCTTTGTGTGGGGCTGGAATAGGATTACTTCTTTACAAGGGGGGCAACAAAATGTCCTTACATTACTTCCTCGTGATATCCACATGCTTTCTATACCTCGTGGCTGCGGGGCTGATGTCCAGAGGTGTTTGGTTTCTAGAACTCGAGCAATTTGTTCGCAGATGCGGCCAAGATACTTCTGAGACGGGATCGGGTCCAGGATCCTACGATATTTCCAAAACTGTTTGGCATGTGAATTGTTGTAATGGAATGACGGACGGGGGCTGGATGCTTTTCAATGCACTTTTGGGCTGGACTAATTCTGCCACTTACGGATCTGTGCTCTCTTACATCTTGTACTGGGGTTTTGTGGTAGGCTTATTGAATATACGCGCATATAAGCACACACATGGCTATCTACCGCTCATCCCAATTCGGTATCAGATCAAGTCTCTCAAGAAGACTGTCTCATTATATCGGATTTTGCTCGCCGAGACAGCAGGTAGCGATTACCACGATCTCGTCAGCAATAAGTCGGTTGATCTGTATCCTGAGGATAATGCAGGGATGGGATTTTCTGGAACCCACTCAGACGATACCGATCACGAATCTACGACACTGCTGCAATCTTCTTCATGATTACCCCAGCCTTGCATTTTCTTAGCATTATTTTGCTTAGATGTGTCATTGCAATTTCAGAGAATGTTACATACGTAAATGAAAAAGTACACAGTACTAACTCCGGCATGAGCTTAAGCCCAAAAGTCAAAGTAGGAGTAAGCAGGAAATTCCACAGATCCCGTGAGACAGGTAATCAGGTCATCATCGGCTGTGTATGCTCTGGCAATCACTGTGTATTTCCCTGGAGGAACCTCTTTTGGAATCTCCACAGTCTTGGTGAGCTCATAAAGGCCTGCTTCCAGTGGGCAATGCATGTCTATTTGGGGAAGCTCTCCACAGAGATCATAAGTTTGATGGATCAGCTTAATGTAGCCATAAGTAACATCCACCTCGACATATGCTCCTTCACCGACATCTTCGGCA
This sequence comes from Ogataea wickerhamii, assembly GCA_030559035.1. Classification (NCBI taxonomy): domain Eukaryota; kingdom Fungi; phylum Ascomycota; class Pichiomycetes; order Pichiales; family Pichiaceae; genus Ogataea; species Ogataea wickerhamii. Next base: position 67,055 of record JAKTQX010000002.1, read on the forward strand.
AGAGTTCCCAAGGCAGAAATAGTAAGGTTGGCTCCTCGTTCAGGAGGGTTAGGAGATAAGTCCAACTCTGCAATCGAAAGAAGCTGCGTCTCACTGAAGTCACACACCTGAACAGGAGACTCTCCAGGAACAGGCTTGGAATCTCCTCCGGGAAAGGTAGCTTTGCCTTCGAATATAGGGGTTATTGAGAGAGAAAGGGTTGGGGTTGCGATAGCAAGCACTAAAACACAAATCTTGCGCAACGAAATCATGTTGAAGGGGCGCAGTTGTGTTTGGTTAAGTCAGTATCACCAAAGGTTGCGGAACTTATTCGACAACCTCTGTAAATTCTGAGAGCAGCGGACAGCTTTTTAGGAGTCTGAAGTGGGGCAGGAGGACTCTTTTCTGAGAGGTAGACTGCTATTTTCTTTAATATGCATAAAGTAAAACTACAACAGGAAATGTAGACCAAGAAAGGTAAACCCGTACACCAGCAAGGGCGCTAATCTACGAGTCCTTCACCAAAAGCAGGGATGGGTAACCCCGTCGTGGGATCAAAACCTGTAACCCCTTATCCTAGTAATAGCTGCCAAATATTATGGCGTGTCAAGAAAATATTGTATGAGAAAGAAGCAGCGGCTGATATCAGTCACTGCTTTTGCCGAAAGAAGAAATATGTGGCGTTTCGGAGTATGTATTCTTCGTTTATATGACGCTACGTCATCGAACGAGGAGAAAAAGCACGACAAAAAAAATCACTGTTGGCAGGCGTAAACTAACTATAACCGATTGAAGTGGATTAAGACGAAATAGCGCCGTTTTCTTACTGACTCGTTGGGGGTCCGGGACCAATTTTGCCAACCCCCAATTTTCCGTAGAACATATTTTTTTCGTGTGATGCTGTTCCCGGAGTTACCCAGCCTTGAGTAAAACCAACATTTTCGTCCGCTAATTTGAGTACCAGTTTCTCTTTTCGTTATAAGTGGTGTACGGGTGTGAAGTAAACAATCAAAAAATCCAGCACCAGGAAAGCTGCCGGCTGGTTGCTGCGCGAAGTTTCCCCGGGACCCTGTGGCCCACCGAGCGCGGGGTGGGGAAGGGGTGCCCGGGCGTGCGTGGCGCGATCTCGTCGTACGCTGTGTGGCTAAGAGCCAGGCGTAGCAGTTGCTGCCTTTTTTGCAATATAAAAAGGGATGCAGATCCGTGAGGAAACAGAGCGAGGTATTTCAAAGGTATTTTAAGCTGCCTAATTGCTTGCGTGCTGAATTGCTGGACTGCATAATGACAACTGTGAACAAGTTATTTGCTAGATACGTCTACGACTCCAGAGGAAATCCTACTGTAGAGGTAGACCTGACGACCGACAAGGGCCTTTTCCGCTCGATCGTTCCTTCTGGAGCTTCTACCGGCGTGCACGAGGCTCTGGAGCTCAGAGATGGAGACAAATCGAAGTGGCTTGGAAAGGGTGTTCTTAAGGCTGTGGCCAATGTGAACGACATTATTGCTCCTGCTGTAGTGAAGGAAGGTGTGTCTGTTCTGGATCAGAAGAAGTTCGACGACTTTTTGAACTCTTTAGATGGAACCCCAAACAAGGGAAAACTAGGGGCCAATGCAATCCTTGGTGTTTCTCTCTCTGCTGCCAAGGCTGCTGCTGGATACAAGGGTGTGCCATTGTATGAGCACATTTCGAGTTTAGCTGAGACTAAACAGCCATACGTTCTTCCTGTTCCATTCCAGAACGTTCTTAACGGAGGATCTCATGCTGGGGGAGCCCTCGCGTTCCAGGAGTTCATGATTGTGCCTACAGGGGCCGCAACCTTTTCCGAGGGATTGAGAATAGGATCCGAGGTATACCATCATTTGAAGAGCCTTGCCAAGAAGACATATGGCCAGTCTGCTGGTAACGTTGGTGACGAGGGTGGTGTTGCCCCTGACATCTCTACTCCGAAAGAAGCTCTGGACCTAATTACTAAGGCAATTGACATCGCTGGTTACACGGGTAAGATTGGTATTGCTTTAGATGTTGCCTCTTCTGAGTTCTACAAAGATGGCAAGTACGACCTTGATTTCAAAAACCCAGACTCAGACAAGTCCAAGTGGTTGACCGGCCCGGAGCTCGCCGCACTCTACGGTGAACTCCTGAAAGACTATCCAATTGTGTCCATCGAGGATCCATTTGCAGAGGATGACTGGGAAGCATGGACCCACTTCTTCAGCACTACTGACGTGCAGATTGTAGGTGACGATCTTACTGTGACCAACCCAAGCAGAATCAAGACTGCCATTGAGAAGAAGTGTGCGGACGCTCTCTTGTTGAAGGTGAATCAGATCGGAACTCTCACAGAGTCTATCCAGGCTGCCAAAGACTCCTACGCTGCCGGTTGGGGCGTGATGGTTTCTCACAGATCGGGTGAGACTGAGGACACCACCATTGCAGACATTGCTGTTGGACTCAGAACCGGCCAGATCAAGACCGGTGCTCCTGCCAGATCCGAGAGATTGGCAAAGTTGAATCAAATTCTCAGAATTGAGGAGGAGCTTGGAGACAAGGCCATTTATGCTGGCAAGGACTTCCACAAATCTGTCACTATTTAGTGATAGACGGTTTAGTTTATTACTTTTATATTATAGCTGAATCCTTGATTGGCAACGTATCTACCTCTCAAAGAGAACTTGTGTTAAATTGTGTGGCGGCATCTCCAAGCAGAGAGTACTGCTCAAACTGTGGGGCGTAACTTCACCGCTCCTGAGGCACCAGTCTATCACGTGACTACAACACTCGGTGCGATTTTCGCCGGAAACGAAAGTAAAATGAAACCCCTGAGGAATGCCGTGAAACCCGGTCGAACCCCGCCAAATCCCGCCAAAGCCCAGATGTTTCCTCCCGGTATCTTGAAATATCTTTCAAGGCCCGCCAAAAAAAAATTCCCGAACCCTTAGGGAATACGAGATTCAAAGAAGTTATCAGAAAGCGGCTACGCGATAGATTCGTCCGCAGCAGTTTGTTGGGCTACGTTAACAAGAGCAATTGGGCAGCTCCAGTGGCCTGAAGGACAGCCAAACAAGTCTCAAGGTGCAACAAAAGCCGATTCCCTGTAGTTGTTCTACTGAATTGAAGTATCGTTCTTTTATGGTCCCCAAAGATGACAACGGAATCTCGGCCCACAGATACCACCGTTCTCACAAGTACACCCCAACACGAATACCCCTCGCTCATGTCGCGCATGGACCTTCGCAACTCGCCCACTGAAAGCCCGGTCACCTCCAGAACAGGGGGCCCCGCGGCGGACAGAAGAGCTGTGGCCAAAAGAGCCTGTCTTGCATGCAGGGAGAAAAAGGTGAAATGTGATGGAGAAATTCAGCATCTGCCGTCTGTAGGCCTACCTGACCAGGATTCTGATGCACAGGGAACGGTGTCCTCCTACAAAAAGTGTACAAACTGCCTCGCAGCAGGCCTTGAATGTGTTTTCGTGCCTAGCAAAAGAGGCGGACGCAGAAAAAAAACACCTTCTCTCGACTTGAGAGCTTCAGACTTGAACAGCAACGTCTCTGAATCCCGCCCGACGCGTAAGCGCCTCAACGCAGAGCGTATCAGTCCCCCACCCGCTACAAGCTCTCATAGATTCTCGCGCACCCGTCTGGAGCCCCATCTTGATAGACCATCTCCACAACGCTCAGATCGGCACTCCTTCTCCGCTTCCAGCACGACTAGCTTTCTGAGGGATGAAAAATCGTCTGACACAGTAGATCCACTTACCCCTGGATCCTACTATGGCTCTCGGGCAGGATCGTTTTCAAAGCATCATCGTCAACACCATCCTTGGGGTGGCATTGGCGGACATCATGGACATCACGGCCCACCAATGCCACCCCATCATCATTTCCCGCACCACCACCATTTCCCCCCACCTCATCATTTTCCCCCACCTCCCTTCCCACCTCCTTTTCCTTTCCACCCTCCCCCATTAGACTTTCCCGAATTCACTTATGATTCCAAGTCTACTAAAATGAGACTTAAGCCAATTCTTCCTCCTATAGATAAACAGGGGTACGACTATTCCCACCGCTCTGTGGGACCGAGTGGTTCCATAAGATCTCCTCGCATAAGGCGTTCTGATAATGAACCTGAGAACCGCAATACATCTCCCTACAGCAGCTCCACAGAGGACTGGGTCCGACAACAAAATGAGTATCAGAAGCAAGACCGACCATCTGCTGTTCAGTCCCCAGACAGTGGTAATCGCAGGTATGCATTTGGCGAATCTCCATCGCACTCAAAGCTTGAAACTCCCAATAAATGGCCTCTGGATTCGGAGTTGGCTAACTTGGGTTTACCCAACTGGAAAACAAGTCGTTTACTGATAAAATTGTTCTACAAATACGTTCATTTGTCGCATCAGATACTGCCGAACGAATCCCTTTTCTTGAGTTCCCTTGTTATAAATGATCGAACAGCTGCACTACTTTGCAGCATTTTCAGAATGAGTGTTAAGTATCTCTCTTTAACGGAAGTTGACGATCCAAAAATGCTTGAGGAAGCTTATTGGCTGGATCTGAATGAGAGATATGCAGAGAAAATGACACTTCATGAAGAGCTATTGTCTTTAACTCTTATGTGCTACCATGGCGATGATGACCAGCTCGCTAGGTGTTCACGAGCCATAAAGGCCTTCAATTGCCTTGCAATGTTTAAAAGCAAGACAGAAGCTGAATATAGAGAGCTGGTTGAATGCTCTACTGAGAGACAACTGATCGACCGTGAGAGCATGATAAGAATCATCTGGAACGTCTATAAGTTTGATGTGTACAAACGATTCAACTATGGTTCTCCTTACAACAGTCCAAGCGTTTTTGAGTTTCCCCAGTCTCTGGAACTTCCTCTGAACGATATTGATTTTTACATCAACACAAAGTCTTCCTCCAAGCTTAAACTGGTCGCCAAGAGACCTCTGAGTTATTCAGAGATCAACATTGATGCATCTAGTGATGAGACTCTTCACAATGCGGCACTATCAATTTTCTCATGTCGTTTGCTTGATGAAACAATGGCTCTGTTCACTAAGGGTGATTTTAATTCTGATGTTGTTGAATTTTATGACGCCAGGATACACAAGGTTCTAGATAAACATGCTAAGCAGCTTTATACGGTGGAACAAGACTGCGTTGTTATTGATTCAAACTTGCTTCTCTCCAAGTTTGTGAACCATGCCTCTTTGATTATTCTTCATGTTCCAGGTTGCATTGACTCATTACCATTTTCAGCTAAGGACTCTACGTCTGCACATTCAGGAATGGCATTGATGAATGAGTTACCTTCGCCTCTACCAATCCCCTCTACCCTGAAAAGGGTGGAAGATCTGCAGCAGTGGAAATCACTGATGGCTTGCATTTCATCTGCTTTGGCAATAGTCTCCCTGGTAGAGATGGGCCAAAGAATATACGACAGGTCTTTAACATCGAGTACAAGATCTGCCCTACGCACAACTCTTGGCCCATGCTCTGTTACTGAGGCAGAGACATGGTTTAGTCTCGACGAGAATCTTCCCAGGGCTTCATGTGTTCAGCCATCGACGGATTCCTGGGCACAATACCCTTTATTTGGCATTTCTTGCGTTTGTCAGTCAGTTCCCATTCTATGCTCAGGGTTTCTCCTGTTGTGCATCTATGACATTAAGATATCCAATATAGGTGACAAGAAAATGTACCAGGTGAACAATAACGAAAGGGTGATAGCTGAATGGCAGAGCGAAAAGGAAACCGAAACAGATGATTTTGGTGTTCTCAAAAAAGAAACTCTATTGCAAAAACTTCGAACATTAAATTGGTTTCTCGAGTCTCATAGCAAGCTATTTGGTGGAGTCAAGATCGCCAACATGCAAACAGAAAAGCTCTTGCAGCATATGGTTTCTCTTATATAAGGGATTAGTACGTTTGACCGATAGCAGGGTGATTTGGCTCGTTTTTTATTCCATTCATTTGAGAGCCACCCGATCACTCATCTCTCTCCCAATTAGGAAGGAGAATTGGATATCTAATGAATTCTACTTCAGATATCTTGTCTGTTGGTAGTTTCTCTAGCAAGCGTGGAAAGCGTGAACTTGTATTGATTACTATACAGATGAGAGAAGTTGTCTCTATTATGTCATTCAAAACGCACCAACATTGCTGGGCACTGGTTAATCTCAATGTGTGATTCTAGCCACTCAGTGTTGTCTTTGAACATCCTCAGACACCCTGCACATCGCCCCGGAGTATCTTTTCGAGCCCCCGCTTTAGTACCCTCAGGATACAAGAAGTGAACCGCCTTCAGGTGACAGCAACAAGTATCACGACGAGAGAAGTCTCCTGAAGGGTGACACCTGGTTCCTATAGAGCCATATCTGTGCATCATGTATTGTAGCTCGGAACCGTCGGAACCACTCGTGGAAAGACTTGGCTTGCTCTTGATATCGATCCCTATTATAGAGTAAAACGGACAAACGAATGGTTTCACCATGCGATGTTTCTTCAAGTGTCTTGTCAGATAACTTTTAACTTTGAAAGAGGCGTTGCAGACATTGCAAATATTCTTCCTGGAAGATGAGTCTCGATAGTAGTCTACAGAAGAAAGACTTGTTGCTAGGGGTGATTGGCCAATATCATCCTCGTGTGTATCCGATCCAGAATTCTCGTCGGTAGATCCTGGTTCTGTTCGTTCAAAAGTCTCAGCAAACAATTGGGAATTATGGTCAGAGTTTTCTCCCGAGTCGGCAGATGCGGCTACTAGGTCGTCTGCGGTGTCGTTTGATGAAGAGCCTAGGTGATGCAGCCTGATGAAACTTGCCGAGAGTTCTTCGTCGAGCGCGAACTCATTTCCATAGTATGTTTGGTATGCAAGTTCTTCTTTCTCATCGGGATGTATCGGATTGTCAAGCTTACCGCGCGGATGCTTGGTGCCGAAGAAACGGTCAATAGAGGCATGATTCTCCGAGTCTTTTGGATATGTGATGCTGCTTCTAATGGCAAGTGTGCCATCATTGCTACGAGATTCGTGTAACTCATGCGCAGAGTCTAGCACAAACTCGTTTAAATCCCAGTTGAGTGGGTTTGGTCTTGTGAAGTCATACTCGTACTCATCAACAGCACACGGTCTGCAGAATGAGCTTAGATAGCTTGGCGATTCCCTTGAAACGGAATATGCCTTAGGAAACAGCGAGCGAGGTGCTTGCAGCGGAATAGTTGTAACCCAAAAGCGCTTTATAATCTCAAGCGACGTTAGAGGAGTATAAATTGACGAGATTCCGCACTTCTCGAAAGCAAGCCTACCGGAAAACAATGTGGGTAACACCGACTGTTTTGCGGAAACATCAGTCATGATGACATAAACCGCGGGTGGTATGAATGTATCAGTCAAGTAGAGCTCTCGCTTGAAAATGGATATCGGTAGTTATCTGTGTTGAACTTTCTTTTAGATAAATCTTTTCGAAGGAAAAGAATTCCAAGAGAATTTTCTATAGTCGCTGCACGCTGTACCTCAACTTAGTTGGCATGTGGAAGTTAAGTTACACTACAGCAACGTTGATCTATAAGGACATGGCAGAGGAACTATTGGTGGTATAAGTTTGTTTGCCGTTAGCCCAAAAGAGCTACTTGCAGTGAAACAATAGGATGCCGCACGAAAGCTGCAGAGTTGCCAGTCTTGGCAAAGCAGTTTGAGAGCTGCATCTTTCTCTGCAATACGTCTCACCCTTCGCTATCTTCAACCTTAGCTCCATGAGCTGGTCACAGACAGGTACATCCCTTTGTCTTTAGTATTTGGCAAAAGCCCCAATATCCCTCAAACACACAGCCACGGGAGATCTACGAGAAACCGTAGAAGTTTTACATTTTGCATAACTTATTGTATATGAGCACGGCAGCAATATTGTAAAAAACAATCAACGTTTTTTTCCCAAATAATGCACGAACGGCATCCCTATTCTAGTGAGCGAATTACGTCAGTGTTGACTAAAGAGAATTTGAAAAAGGTGACATTTACAAAAGGAATTAAAAAGGTAGCGGGTATACCAATTTTCAACATGCGTTGAAAAAGAGATATCCCTGTGAGTAGCAAGCTTGTGGCCTGATGTCCAAGACTTATTACATGGGCCCCCCTAATACACCGAAATAGGTCTACCCCCCAGATAGAGCCCACTGATATAGTTGCATTAAAGAAAAAAACTCTATTATCTCTAGAGCCGATTTACTGCGAGATACAGGAAGACTGTTTGTTACCGGATTAACAAGTGCTTCAAGAACTTGCGCACTGGTGTAAAGATGTTTCCCAAGTCTCTCATTTTGGTTTTTTGAGGAGACTTTTATTATACTTGAACACAATAGCCAAACGATAACGTTTTGTTTTTAGACTGAAAAGTCAACACGCCAGAGATCCTCAATGGATATCGAGGAACTCTTCAGAGACAGAAAACATGGGATAGAGCAAGATGAGGAACAAGTCGATGATCAAGAGCTGCCGAAAAAGCTGAAGCTAGCAGCCAATGCCTCCTCGGACTTGAAAATTCTAGAGCTAATTCGAACCGACGATTCATTAGAGCCCGACGCAGAAGTGTATGATGTGGGATGGATTAGGAGGCACTTGAACTCTATATCGAGACTGCTAACTGCCAATATTGAGTTGAGGTCAAAGTATGAGCATACAGACCCTTTGAAGTTTGTGGACAGCGAGTACCAGTTGTTTCAGGCAGTCAAGAGCTTCACTGAGCTCAGCATTGTACTGAGCGAGTGCAGCGACTTTGATACCTGTTTCAAGGAGCTCTCGACTAACACTATATTTGCTGATGTGATTGCTCTGATCTCTACTCATCCTAACATTGAGATTGGAGAACAGGTATTGCTACTACTGAACGAGATTCTTGATTCCGACGGTGAAGATCCTACACGCAGCCATGCACGATTCTATCATCTAGAAATCATTTTCAAAAGATGTAATCTGCTGCAGATATTGACGGACTTTCTTACAGCGAAGTTGGTTACAGTACAAGATAACGCAAGCAGGAGCGAGTTGACCACGTTGTGTCTCACGACTCTGATTAACCTCGAGGATTTTGACAGCCCTGAGCTGAGAAAGCTTCTTATCTCGAGATATGAGCTCAATCTTTGGATTGTAGAGACCGCATTGCAATTCAGCCACCCCTCCAGCATAACTACTATACATCAGTACGCCATGGAGTTCCTAACCACTCTTCTTATAAGCTTTCCAGCCGACGATATCAGTGTCTTTTTGAAACATTTGTCTCAGCGTTCTGAAACCCAGCTAGATCTGATTGAGGAACTTTTAGTGAGCTATTCGAAGTTTAAGAAAATCTCGGTACACAGCACTCCCGAGATTGAGGAATACCTGGAAAACGCTGTACAATTGCTGTGCCATCTTATATCCAAAGTTCCCATGTGCAATGAGAGCTTCATAGAAGCTGAGGGAGTGGACTTGATGCTTTTGTTCGTTAAGACACCATTTTCCAAGTGGCATATATCCACCAGCTTTAAAATATTGGAGTTTGCTACTGTCAATGAAAATGCTGCTGCTGTGCAGGTCAACAGCGGAGTTCTCAAGGCTTTATTCAAGAATCTCCATCTTAGTAAGACCCCCAAATCAACAGATACATTTTCAGTGTTTTCACTACTGGCAAAACTTTTCAAGTACCTTGTGTTTGGGTCTGACGAACGTATCCGGCTGCTCAATAAACTGATCCACAATGACTACTTCATATTGCGAAAACTGGTTGAGTTTCAGAGTCTACTACTGGATCATGATACAGATTTTGAGGAAGACTTCCTCAGACTAAACTCTCTTTGCATTTTATGGACCGTTACTGACGATCTTGTTCCAGAAGCACAGGGAAGCCCCATAGTTGCGAAAGTCAGAGAAACGCTAGTTTCACGCTTGGTGCCATACATTGATATTTATCTCGGCAACACCGAGGATCCAGAAGCTGCGGAGGATGCAGAGTTGATGTCGGAGCTCATTGACATGTTCCATGATAAGTATGGTTCCTCTTAATAATTCACGTGCGGTAAAATGACAGATAGAAAAGCCTTGATTTTTTTTCTCCTTTAGACAGGTGCTTACCTTTTTTCGAAGACCAGCTGGTTAAGGCTGCAAACACTGAAGAGGTCAGTTGAACAAAACGTGTCCACAGCAGAGCTGCCCTGGTTTACCGAAGATGTCATCCAAAGATGACTCAGATCAGTTCAAAGGAGAGCCGTCTCACGCACGTGACAATAGCTTTTCAAAAACTGCTAAGGGCAGATATCATGGAATGAGCAGGCTCTCAGAGTATGAGATTCTTGAACAACTGGGACAAGGAACTTTTGGAATCGTCTCGAAGGCCAGACAGAGGTCATCTAATAGGCTTGTGGCTTTGAAGAAGCTCATTCTTCATGACACAAAGGATGGATTCCCCATTACTGCTTTTAGAGAAATCACTATTATGAAACGGCTACAGAATATTAATGTACTACAGCTTATTGATATGGTACATGAGAAATCTAATGAGTCCAAAAAGCCGGGATATTTTTACACAGTAACCCCTTATATCTCATCCGATCTGAACGGTTTGCTCAACAATCCCAGAGTAAGACTCACTCTACCTCAAATCAAAGGTATAATGAAGCAGATCCTACAAGGAATCAATTACATACATAACGAAAACTATCTTCACAGGGATATTAAGACTGCCAATATTTTACTGGACTACTTCGGTGTTGTCAAGATTGCGGACTTTGGTCTGGCACGAGTCTACCACGGGTCCCCTCCTTCAACGCCAGAATCCTTGCCTGGAGGAGGTTCAGTCGAGTATACCGGTTTGGTGGTGACAAGATGGTACAGACCCCCAGAATTACTACTTGGGGAAAGAAAATACACCACAGCCGTTGATATGTGGGGCATAGGCTGTGTGCTAGGAGAAATGTTCAAAAAGAAACCTATTCTCGAGGGCCAGTCTGACTTGGATCAGGCTGATCTGATCTTCAAATTAGTGGGGCAGCCAACGGAGGAAACCTTTCCAAACTTTGAGGCCATCAACCGAAACGGTGTCAATTTGAAGGTAGACTACAAAAGGTCACTGGAAAAGGAGTATAACGGTATTATGTCCCCTTCGGGAGTGAAGTTACTAGCAGGTCTATTGAGTTTGAATCCAGCAAAAAGATTCAATGCTTTGATGGCACTCGAGAGCGAGTTTTTCAAGATGGAGCCACTTCCCTGCGAGCCTCGTTACCTGCCAAAGTTTGAGGAGAGTCACGAGTCAGATATCAAGAAGTTCAAGGAGGAGAAGAATAACAAGGGTGTTGGTGCTGTGGTGTACGCTACAGGAGACTCGAGAGCTCCGAACAACTCGCTGGATCACTCCGGATATGGTCAGAGTACCCAAGAGAAGCCAAACTTCCGTCAGCCTCACAGGAATCAGCCCTACGGGGGATGGCGTGGCAACCGATACAACGATGAGTATCGTGGATATCATCGCTCACAGCAATATTATTCCGATCCACAATATTCACACACAGCTAATAACTTCGGTTCACATGCGTCATGGACTGACAGGTACGGAAATGCAAAACGTAACCAGAGACCCGAATATCAAAATGGGGGTCGTTATAGAGACGAACAAGGTTATAATGACTCAAGAAGTGTTACTTCTAAAGACGACACAGATCACAGAGCACGCCCGGATTTTGCAGAAAGAAAGTTCAATACACCGCAAAAGCCCAAGGCCCAAATATGGTATGGACATGATAGAGGAAACTATAACCATAGTAACAAACACAATCAAACAGACCGGCAACGTGATACGATAGATTACTCGAGCGAGCATTCTTTGTCGCATTCTGCGCAAAGCGGATTCAGTGCAATCAAGCAATATTTGCATGACAATAAAAAGAGGGACTCTGAAGCGGGGCACGATACAGGAAACAAAAAGATGAAGAAGGATTAAATGTAGTAGTTTGTATAAGCAGGAAACACAATCGCTGTGTATATAATGTCGCTATTTCATCATCTGAACCCTTTGTAGCTGATTTAGACGTTTGAGAGCCTTTTTAGTTATGAGGCAGCAACCAAGAGCAGACACTAGAATGACAACTTCAAAGAATCCGCTCTTTTCTTCTATGAAGTTCTCGAGATTCATGCCATAGACTGAAGATAGGAAGAGCAAGCTTCCGAATCCCAGGATTGTAATAGAGAATCTCAGTCCAAGAAGCATTAGCTGGTTTCTGTTTGAGTCCAGAATGACGTTTATGATCTCCTCTGTTGTCTTCACATCACTGAGAGACTTCTCCACAGTTTGTACTATGGCGTCACAGTGCAACGAGTACGACTCCAGAAGCAACTCTACATCCTCATGATCATCTCTCGGTCTCAAATTGGCAGGAGCAGACCTCTGTTTCGTTAAACACAGGGACCCAAGATCGTCATCGTTAGCCAGCAACTCATCTATCAGATCACGGATAAGTGTGGCCTTTTGCTGAAACTGCGAGAGCTTTTTCGATACAAGCAGCAGATATTTCAGCGTCGCCATGTCCACAACGTCCTCGAGTTCCCGTAGGACACCATTCGCTACAGTGACCTGCACTTTCATCTCGGAGTTCAGGTTGTCAATCACATCCATAAAAACGCACTCAAGAACACGAATTTCGTAAGGCAGTTTTTCATTGGAGCTCTTCAGCTTCTGCGACAGGCTTGCAATCAGCTTGTCGTTAGAGAAAGTACGGTCATAGTTGAACAGGACCAACGAATCAGCCTTGATTAAAGTTTTGATGTGAAGAATGTTGAGCAGGATAGAGTTATCACGGATCAAAATCGACGGCACAATGTCATCATAGCCCTTATCAATCTTGCGAAGATCCCTTGGAAGTAAATCATGCTTCAGAATCAACTGTGATTTGGTGATATCAGATGCTGTGTTGGTAAAATCGCCGCTCGAGTCAAAAACGATGCATCTTAATGGTGATCGGTTCGTGGACGATTGGTTAGAGGAAGAGGATATCTTCGGCAGCAAGCTTCTCTGCAAAATAACATTATCAAAGTCATCGTCCACGGACTGAATGTCCTGTGCAGGTGACGAAGTACTTGAAAAGGGTCGCACAAACCGGTAACCTGGACTGGTTCTTCCTGCTACTGCACAACAACACAAAACGTGCGGTTGTGATTTCACCATCCTCACCAGTCGTATCGCCTCACGTGATTGTATAATCTGTTTCCACATGATGTCGAGTCTAGCACGTTAGCTAGCGGCACTCCTTGTATGTGTTATACATAAAGCTTTACTGTTATCTTGAAGAAAAAATCGAAATACGTTAGCGTTATTTAAAGGCGGAAAAATAAAGCGTGAAATACCTGGTTGTTGTTTTGGCAGCGGGGGTCATATCCAAGCATCGCACGCTCTCTTCCCTCATTTTGTTATAGTCTCAGCGATGGCAATTTGGGTTGTACTCAGGTATTGCACCACCTCGTCTTCGAAAACCGCTTACTATAACTCATGGGCATTTCGGATTATGAAAGCAGATTATTTCACTTCATAACTTTTCGTAGAGTAGAGAAGAAAGACTTCATACGAGTGTTATTCCGGAACGCACTGCCGCTCCCGTTCATAGCAATATACCGTTTTGCCCCAAATTAACTAGCTACATCATGATTTCCACAGAGGTTACATAACTTGCCTGATCTGCTCACTTTATGATTGAGTATGTCAACTTTCAGCGACAAAGAGATGGTTCGCTCAAAGCTGCTCACGCTATCAGGAAACCAGATAGGTACCATTGAAGTCAGGATAACCGTAAAGTGATGCGTAAACAGTCTGGACATACGCGGCGCTCATTTCTGGTAAAGCTTCCAGCCAGAAAGACTCCGCCACTTTAAGCCCCTAAGCACCTTTAGTTTGCTATTAGACTGTGTCATTCATATCTTCGCACAGTTATCTCTAGTTGAAATGTATAAGTGTACGGGTAGTTGTATCCCGGTATGTAACTGTATGAGTTGATCTCCATCTTTTATTGCTTCCTCCCATTGAACGAAGTTGGTGAATAGGGACCAACGGCGTGACGAGGCCGTGTTGTTGTTGAATATAAGAACTTGGGCCTTGGCGAGATAGTTTCAGGGGTGACAGCTGATTAATCTGTCAGGAATTTCGAAAGGCGTACCGTTCTACTATTGAGGCTATGATCTTCTGCTCAATCGTTCCAGATATTGATAGACCTCCCGTACCAAAATTGACATCGAACAATTATTTGATTTGTTTCAGAACATTGTTTCTTCATTATCCATGCTGGCTCTGTGCAAGGTACCCTCCTTTTGAGAGCATCAACTTACAATCACCATAAAAAAGTAATCAGATCAGCAATGAACAAAGAAGGCTAGTGAGAATGCTATTAGAGGAAAAGCTGAACAAAGGGTGATCAAGTTCTTCCCAGTGTTCTCTCAATTGACTGAAGCTCTTCGATAATCTTGCTGAGCTCAGCTTTCTTGACTTGGTTCCTTGCTGACGTAAAAGAGAAACGAGTGGACTTATTAAGAACCTTCTCCTCTTCAGCCAACTTTTCCAACAGCCGTAATATCTGCTGTCTGTCTGATTCCATCGACCTTCTGTCGGAAGTCACAATACCACTGGTGCCATATTTGTAAACGGATCTCAGACCTAGAAGGGCACAAAGACTACATGCAACTAGAGCCACGTATCCTTTGAACGTAAATCCATCGGGAAGTGAACCGCTCTGATGATTCTCATTCTTGAGATCAAGCCAGTCCTGCGAATTTCCTGCAGCATTACCCTCAAAAGGCGTACCAGAGTTACGGCAGTTATGCAAAAAGTCTGCTGGTAGACCAATGCTGTTGAGCTCCTCCTGCAGTAGTTCTGGGGCTTCAATCAAAGTCAGCGCTAGACCTTGCTCAAGATGGAAGTCAAGATGACAATGCAGAAACCAAACCCCGGGATTGTCAGCAACAAAGCGCATCACCAAATACCCATTGCCATTAACAACAGCAGTATCTCTTGAAGATGGAAATTCGGGGAATTCCTCGTGTTTGTCGGGATTGTAGTGATAAGGTTCTTCATACTGCTCCGACCTTGCCACTATCTGAAACTGATGCCCGTGGAGGTGGAACGGATGCTTTCCATCGTCTTCATTATTAATCACTATTTCGACCACATCGCCCTTATTGAGAACAAAGGAGTTCGTGTTGGAGCCATAGACTCTGTGATCGTTAACGAGACTTCTAGGAGAACTTAGTACCGACAATAAAGTGGGAACCTTGGGAGCAACGTAAGTATAGTTGTCAAATAATGCATAGTTAATACCATCTCCTAAGACTTCCATGTGTAAAACGACCTCGATTATATGATCAGGATCTTGTAGGAGTGGGATATCACCTAGAGGGCGTAAATCGAAATCATCATATGGATTGTAGAGTTCAATATAGTAAAACCAGTCTGCAGGTTTTGAGTTTGGAAGTTTCTCGTCATAAGTTAAGTAATTAATGGAGGTCACCTGTAATTCCGCAGGCAGAGTATCAAGCATACTGGTATCGAAAGTCTGAATGATGCAGTAGTTTTTATCAACCTCAGCAAGGGGTTTCGTTTTCAGAAGTATGCTGGCTCTCTGTCCAACTGCAAGATACATCATTGCTGCTTTGGAAGGCTGGACATAAACCCCATCTACCTCAATTATCTCAAACTCGTGATCTTCGAAAAAAACATATTGAGAAACCATGATTCCCATATTGACAAAGCGAATTAGATACGTGGTGTCTGGTTCTATGTTCAACGATACATTTCTGGCATCATTGAAGAGAGCGTTTTGAGGTATTGGCTCAGCACCTGTTGGGTTGTACCGAGACAGTTGTTTTTTGACAAGTTCTTCACTAGAATCGTGATACCAATCGCTGATCCCCAAGATCAGCTCTTTGTCGTAACTATAGTGGGCCTCGATTTCGGTATCATGAACAACAAAGATCCCCCTTAACCCGTCACTATACTGGGATCCACTGTGACTATGGTACCAGTAAGTTCCCGCTTGGTCTACCACAAAATCATAGACAAAGGAATCACCTGGAGGTATCGGACATTGCGTAACGTATACCGGGCCATCCATATGATTTGTACCTTTCTGAAGGATACCATGGAAATGTAGCGAGGTCGTCTCGTTAATGAGACCATTATGCAAATGGAACCTAACCCTGTCGCCTTTGTTGACTTCGATTGTAGGAAGCGGCCAGCTGCCGTTGAAGGAGATGACAGATCTTTCTTTCACACCATCAGGGTTTGCCAAAATCCACTCCGCACTGTAGTAGAACTCGTTTGTCTTGGCGTAGACTCGCACAGAGTTCACAATTATCAAGACTATCACAGAGATTAAGTACTGCTTCATGTTCAACATTATACCCCACAAACTACAAGGGTCCAAATATGAGCTTATTATGTAACAAGGAACAATATGAAGAGCATTTTATGGATGATCCTAAAAGATAGAAAAATTGCTTCCGACGGTGCGTCGATCGACCAGACTGTTTTTTCCCTGCGATGTTATGAGAAGTTGTCACAGTTTGACTATAAGCCAGTCCATGATATTTGGTTGGTTGGCTACAAAGGTGTGTAAAGTCAGTTTTCAGGGGACACGAATGTTCAATCATGATTATTCTAACCAACCTCTTTCAGCCTTAGCTAAGTTCCAGACGAAAGAAGTAAAAACACATCCCAAATCACATATATATGTTACCTCCGAGTTTGTGATAAAGAGATACAGCAACCATTAGATCTGAAGATGCTCCAGTTAGCGGATCATGCGTTTGCACACTAAAAGGACTCTTCCGCTCTGCAATGGTAATCGAAACAAAACTTGACACTGTTATTCAAAAACAGCCTGTAATCACCTGAGAGTGCCCTTATCGATCTACCACTAGTCAATCATTTCAAGTGAAGTAATTTACCAAACGTTAATCTGTCAGTGGAGTTGGACGGGAACTAGTACCAATGAATCTTGTTGGGATCGCAGCACTCCGGATTGAGTACTCGCCCGCGTTCTCTTCCTCCTCTCCATCTCCCCCCCCCCCTCTCCGCTACAAAGTTTTTTTTCATCTATCAACTACAAAATATGACCATTTTTAATATCGATAGCCTAGAAATTGCTTCTTTCGGTATGAAGCACGTTTTTTCTGACAATACAGAAGACCTGCTAGCTGATAAGGCTGATAAAGCTGATGAAGGAACCACACTTCCAACTCAGCGTTGCATGCTTGAGAAGTCGATATACATTCAGTTTTCATGTACACCTCCCTTTTTCAAAATGAAGAGGTACGAGTTGGGGAAAAACAGGTTGATTTAGTAATTTTAATACATACGAGGTGCTGTTTGGCCATTGACGCAGTAGGTCTCTGCCAAAAGGACTGTGCTCCTCAAAAACATAGACGAACTTTGAAACGTTCTTTGTGAACACAACTGGCTTGTTTTTGAACAGTGTCAAAGAGTCTTCCGCGAGGTCTAATCAACGAAGCGGCAGAGGTTTCGTGGGTTTCAATGGACTCTTCTATGTCTTGAGATGTCCATAAAATTGACCTTCATTTTGACTTACGGGTGATTGCGCGAGTGCTGAAGACTAAATACCAATAATATGGGCCGAATTACATATGACACAGCACGATATAGCCTTGTGCTGTCAAAAAAATGCGCACTGTGGCTGAAACTATTGTTTTCTCCACACTCGTCGTTACTTCTTGGCCTCCACATTTGACTATCTACTGATAGTATTAGTGGGCAGCCATGCCACAATTACCAGGCTTACTAATGCGAGGGGTTGTAAGCCTGGTATAAATAGGCAGTAACTGCCCTTCAAGCTGGCACCATAACACTTGCGTTTGAATGAGGTTTGAGTTCAACTTATAGCTGCTTCTTTATTTTGTTGAAGATGGCTGCTGAAACTACTACAATCCGTCTTACCGGCGAGGCGCCACTGGATAAGACAATTGAAAATCTTATCCGGACCTCAGACGATATCCATGTTGGGGCTTCTAAGGAGGAGCATCTCGCATTTGGTCCTGATCCGGAGGGACTGAAGATTCTTCCTGGTCCCACGAGAGACAGACTAATCCGTGCAGGAGTAGACATTTCCAAAGGGTACCCTACCAGACCCGATAAGAGTACAATTCCTGTGTTTCTGGACGAGGCATACGCCATTAGAGATGACGACTATGAGTACATCGAGAGAGCCAAGAATGCTGACCCGGAAAAGAAAGCACTATTGGGTGCGGCAAAGGAGGTGATCCACCTAACCAAGAACGTTGGAACAGAACTGGTTGGGTTGCAGCTAGAAAACTTGACCGATAAACAGAAGGATGAGCTGGCTCTACTGGTCGCGGAGAGAGTGGTTGTGTTTTTTAGGGATCAGAAGCTCTCACCCCAGAAGCAGTTTGAGCTCGGAAGCTATTGGGGCCGCGTAGAACAACACCCACAATCCATTCAGGTTCCGGGTAATCCTGGAGTCACTGTCATTTGGCCTGAGTACCAAAAGAAGTTGCTGAAGGGTTACAAGTTCAGTTACAAGACAACCAGTATTAGTAATTGGGATGCAGTAAAGCTGAAGGGGGGTATTGATACCTGGCACACAGACCTTGTGCACGAGAAGACCCCAGCAGGAATCACACATCTTCATGTGGATACCGTCCCTGAGGTTGGCGGAGATACCCACTGGTCTTCTGGCTATGGTGCCTACGACAAGCTTTCGGAGGAGTTTAAGAGATTCCTCGACGGCAAAAAGGCAGTGTTTGTATCTGCACACGGCTACTTGGACCGGGATGACCCCTTTGGCGGCCCCAAGAAGATCGAAAGGGTTCACTCGTTAGTAAGAACGCATCCTGCGACAGGCTGGAAGTCATTGTTTGTCAACAGAGCAATGACCAAGCGGATCTTGGGTGTCACCCCCGTCGAGTCAGACATCATTCTGAACTACCTGTTTGATGTCTACGAGAAAAATGCCGACATCCAGGTACGGTTCAAGTGGTCGCCAACAAAGCCAGGATACGGAACGTCTGCTATTTGGGACAACAGGGTTTCTCAGCATAGAATAACCTTTGACTATGAGGGAAAAGTCCCTAGACACGGCACTAGAGTGAGCACTCTAGGTGAGGTTCCCTATTTTGATCCGAAATCCAAATCCCAAAGGGAAGCACTGGGGCTTTCTTTAGACGAGTCTGATTTCAAATAGTGCCTCAGTTTTTTGTTTAGAATCCTGAAATGTTGTATTTTCCACACTTTAAGCGCTTCATGTAGTGTATTTGGGAGTTTAATGTGGAAGAGCTGGGACTAGATACCGCCTGATGGGATCTGGTGGCCACGGAGTTGGATAATGGACTAATAGTTGCTCCGATTGCTGGCTGTGACTTTCACAAACTATGGCTATCTTTAGATCGCCGTTTGAAAAGCCACAGATTTCCCACGCCAAATCTTTTTTTTTAGTGTGCCTCATCTGTGCCTCATCTGAGATCTAGCTTGATAGAGAACTCACTATAAAAAGGGTTGCGCTGAACTCAAACTTCTATATCCAGACAGCGGCCATAATGTAAGAGGGAAGTTCTAGGTACTACTGCTAAGTTCGTGTCTACTATTTCAGGATCAAATGTCGGCAAAACCTTTCGAAGTTAGCGCTGAAGAGCCCTCAGAGGGGGGCAGTAAGACTGAGGAAATCGTTTCTTTCTCAAAGTCATTGTCTCAGAATGACTCCGACGATACGTTCCTCAATTATCGGCCAACAGATGTTGATGAGCTGGCCCCTGCCTTAGACTTTGACGATTCACTGTCACTGAAGCTGAAAAATCTGAAGAAGATATTCGCAAGGAATAGGGATGACAATGATAAGATTGCAACCAGAAAATCTTACTTCGAGGATCCAGATCCTGAGGTGGCTAGAAGCTACTTTCCTCCAGCCACCTACGAGAACTACAAGTCGTTCGACCCATCCCTTCGCTGGACCTTCAAAGAGGATCGCGCCTTGACCAGGAAGATTGACCTTAGAATATTCACGATGGTGGCCTTGCTCTTTTTTGCCCTGAACCTGGACAGAGGAAACCTCAGCTCGGCAGTGGCGGGTGGTCTTCTTGGCGACATACATCTCAGCACAGATGACTACAATCTCGGTAACACACTACGATCTGTTGGGTTCATCATTTCTGAGATTCCCTCGCAGATGATTGGAAAAAAGTTTGGGCCTGACTGGTGGATCCCTATACAGGTTTCGTTGTGGAGTCTGATTGCACTGTTTCAGTTCTTCGTCAGTGGAAAAAAATCGTATCTCGCACTGAGATTTCTACTCGGTATTGCTCAGGGTGGTTTTATTGCAGACTCAGTCCAGTACCTGTCTTATTTCTACACAAGAGGGGAGATGAGCTTTCGGTTGTCCCTCTTCTGGGTCACTGATTATATTTCAGGAGTCATAAGCAATCTTCTAGCTATCGCATTTCTGAAGGTCAATCTTCACGGAAAAGAAGGTTGGAGATGGCTATTCCTCTTTGATGGTATCATCACATTGTCCCTGGGTATATTATCCTTCTTCATAATGGTTCCCGGACCTACTCAGACTAAGACGCGGTTCAATAAGTCTGGTATCTTTACTGAAAAAGAGGAGAAAATAATCACAAACAGACTTCTGAGAGACGATCCTTCGAAGTCAGACATGCATAACAGAGAGGCCATTAGCTTCCGCCAGTTCTTGCGTACCCTCTCTGACTTTGATCTGTGGCCGGTTCTGATCCTGTCTTTTGTCTTTGAGATCCCTCAGAACCCTATCAAGGCCTATCTCAATATCAATTTGAAAAAGCTACATTTCAGTAAAGACGCCATTATTTATTTGAATATTCCTATTGAGTTTATGATGAGTATCACGCTGGTCTCGATTACACTGATTTCCGAGTTTGTGAACGAAAGATCATTGATTTGCGCGATACCACAAGTTTGGATCCTTATTGTTGTTGTGGTTGAGTACGTCCGCGTGGAAAGCTTAAGCCCTTGGAGTCAGTATGCGATCATGTTCTTCGCCATTGGAAACCCTTCTGCTCAAGCTATTATTGTCTCATGGTGTTCCCGTTTGTCATACTCAGTTAGAACCCGTGCACTTTCCGCTCCCATGTCGAATATTGCAGTTCAGTTGGCATCAATTGTAGGAAGTAACATATATCGAAGTGATGATGCCCCATACTACCACAGAGGTAACAGAGTGATTATCGGACTTTGCTGTATGAACGTTGTTCTTTTTGTCCTGACCAAGTTTTACTACATTTGGAGAAATCACACTAAGAAGACCAAGTGGAATAGTTTAAGCGCCGAACAGAAGGAGGAGTACCTGGCAACGCACAGAAAGGCGGGTAACAAGAGGCTAGACTATTTGTTTGAGCACTGATTGCCTCATAAATCTGGTATTTACATAGGCTAGTTCAACTGTATCTCTGAAATTCGTCATTTCATATGAAATATTTCAAACCCCTGACATTATCATCGTAGACATGTTCGCCAAGGCCAAGAAAAAAAGAAACTTTTTTAGTGACATTGTTGAGACATTGTGATGGTTGCGGCAAGATGATGCAATAAAAAAAAGCTATAGCAAACAGCTGAGTGTGGCAAAATACGCACGGCTGGGACCCGAAATTGGGGAATGTCACGATGTATCGCGGAGACGGTAACAGCAGTTACGTGTTCCGTAGGTAGCCAAAGCTTTTTCAAAAACCGATCTGAAGTCTCGGAGCTGCACAGGAAAAGGGGTCATATCTATATAATTTCCATATATAATATTTTGAGCTAAGCAATATTTTTGAAGCCTTGGCACGAGTAGTAGGTAGCCAAATACAATTATCAAAAAATGACGACTCAAACTCAAACATTAAAGCTTCGGGAGCGGGGTTCAGAAGCTGCCCACGTCATACTGAAAGCAGCTTCAGCAGGTGGTGATGATGTCAAGGACGAGAAACCGCAATGGTCGAACAAGCCATTTGATTTCAGCCTTCCAGAAGGCTTGGTCGGTGTATTCCCTAATTACAAGACCCCCGAGAACGTCTCACCCTACCTATACGCCAAGGAAAGAGGAATCGAATATCCCAACTACGCCCAATGGAAAATGGATCCCTACGTGGAAAAGACCGGATTTGTTGACAGAGGGAAGCTTTCTGATCCAGAGAAGAAGTCCTTGTTCGAGGCAGCTGAGAAAGTGATTCATTTGACTCCTTACTGTGGAACAGAGCTGGTTGGAATTAACCTGAAAAACCTGACTGATAGTCAAAAGGATGAGCTGGCAAGACTGGCCGCAGAGAGAGGAGTGGTTGTAGTTAGAGATCAGCACGACCTTCACATCAGAGAGCAGATCAAGTTCACTGCCTACTACGGGGAGCCACACATTCACCACCAGAGTGGAATCATCCCAGACCTGCCTTGGGTTCATCCTGTATATAAAGATGAGACCTCCACAGAGGGATTGAAGTCGCAGGTATGGCATACTGATGTTCCCTATGAACTTAACAGTGCCGGACTCACTACTATGAGATTTGATGTTCTGCCTAAAGGAGACAACGGCGAGGTTCTAGGAGGTGAGACTCTGTTTGCCAACGGTTATTTGATTTATGAGGCTCTTGACCCCAACTTCAGGGAGTTCCTAGAAACTCTGAAAGCAAGAAGCAGTGGCCTTGGTCAGGCTGCTCTTGCTGCGAAGTCTGGCAAAGAGACAAGAAGACCTCCTCTGGTTACTGAACATCCACTTGTTAGAACGAACCCAGTGACAGGATTGAAGTCCCTCTATATTGCAGAGAATTTCACAACGGAGATAGTAGGTCTGGAAAAAAGACTCAGCCACAGTATCTTGCAATATCTCTTCGATCACATTCGTAGATGCTTGCAGTTCCAATGCCGCATCAACTGGACAGATAATGCGATTGCAATCTGGGATAACCGGTCGCATTTACATACTGGTGTCTTTGACTATTTCCCAAAGACTAGACACGGGACCAGAGTGATCGCCCAAGCAGAGCGTCCATATTTGGATAAGAATTCAAAGCTCTACAGCGAGGTCAAGTTTGAAGGTTATAATGTTCTATAAAACAACTATTTAACTAAGCTACTAAACACTTTCTATCTCTGCCGGAAAGCTAATACCATTTTGCTGTTTAACAGTATCGAATATTCTCAGTATCCGGATAGTATCCTCCAGGGGAAACACTTGGGTGTCGGTTTGTGACCTCTGGATCGCAGTTGCAGCAGCGTTGGCTTCAAAGTAGTAGCCAAGACCGTGTATCTCTCCAAGATCGATAGCAATTCCACTCTGACTCCTGTCTGCTGGGTAATAAGTTGCCTCGCTGGGTCTGGACGCTCTATTCACTCTTAAGTAGCCTTTCTTTCCCTCGATCAGAACGCTTTCTCTCGTGGACTCCGCCTGGAAAGAGCCACTTGCCGTGCCAATCGCGTCGAGGTCATCAAAGATCAGAGTGATGGACGTGGCCACGTCCAGCTGGGGAGATTGCTTCGAGAGCAGGGACCAACTTTGTACTCTTGGGTCTTGCTTGCTTTGCGAGAGTAAAAGCAGATCCGTCCACACAATCGAGTATATGAGGTTGTCGTAGAGAACCCCACCTCCCAATGCGGGATTGAACAGTCTTCCTTCTTTCTCGTACGGGCAGTCGTGACTGAGGTCGGCAGAGACGCGGACAACGTCCCCCAGAATTTTCTCATCGAGAACCAAAGTCTGCAGCCTCTGCGTGGTGGGTAGAAACCTCGTCCACAGCCCATGAATCACCAACAAACCCTTCTCTTGAGCAATCTGCTTCAACTTCAGGGCCTGTTTGTGGTTGATTGTCAGCGTTTTCTCCACCAGCACATGCTTGTTCGCCTGCAGCGCTTTCAGCGCCAGCCCGTAGTGGAACGCGTTCGGAGATGCGATATACACAATATCTATTTCGCGGTCAAGTAGAAACTCCTCATACGAGTCGTACTCCTTGGGCGCAGCAATTGCACCGCTTAACTTCTCGGTAAACCGTCTTGCCTTGTCCAGCGAGGTGGTGGACACCACAGCGCTCAGTTGCTGTACTATATCCCTTCCGTTAGCTTCATCCGATTTGTAGTTCACAAACACGTCGTTGGCCCATTTGGCAGCAAAATCGCCCAGTCCGACAATCCCCCACCTGAGGGTAAACTGGTCCGTTTCTGTCATTACGGTTTCTGCTGTCAAGAGTAGTCAGCAGATCAGTAACAGCAGCTATCCCGTGATCGAACCATCATTTATTCAACTAAGCCAGATCGGAACTTATGTACGGAGAATGTAAAAAGCCACAATTGTTTGTCGGGGACCAAATTAGTTTGGTGCGGGAAATAATATCACTGTGGCATTCAGGTACAAAAAAATATTCATGCAAGTGTCACCTGTCTGGTGTTGAGATCTCCGAGACTCCGAATGCAGAGAGTGTCGTGTAGGGGACACTGAAGTAGCGCAGCCGAAATGCCTTTAGTAAATGTCAACCGACCGGAGATTGCAGGACGCTACGGTGACAAGGTAGTCAGGCTGCTGAAACGGCCGCTACAAAACCGCAGGCTGGTCCGTGGGGAAGAATATCCTCTGGCTCTGGATTGTCCAGTACTCATCGGGTCATTCCGTAGATACTGTCGATGACGGTGCAGAGGTGAATATTTTTTTTTGCGATCTCGGGAGCTCGGGGCTATTACTCGAGCTGATAACAACCCACCGCCTAGTTTTGTGCGGAAACTGGGGTCCACGGACCCTGATGTGTACTCTCAAATCGTGCGCAGCTCGTTCACTTTGCAGGTTCGTCACGAGTAGGACCAGGTGGGGCTGCTCGCTTCCTGGAAAAGACCCGCGAGAGCGTGATTCGGTCGGCAATAATAATAAATAAGGACGAGCTGGGCAAGAATATTAACAAGTTGAACGCCCACCAGGAGTTCTCCAGGTACCTAAAGTACCCCTACCTTCTCACATCATTTGATGAGAAGGCGCCGACAAGCGGCGGAGAGTCAACGACTACCCACGCTGTTTGGCAACGTGCACGAGAAGAATCCGGAGTTCATCCGAACGAAAAGACGTTCACATAATCACCGGTTCCAAAGTTCAGCTATGATGTTACTGCAGACTCGCAGTCCAAAATCAAAGTCGGTCGGACTGATAAGGTTGTCTTTGGAAGATACATAACAGAGCAAAACAGCGGCAACCTCAGCGTCCTGTAGGAGAATGCGACCCACATTACACACGAGCGTAACGACTTTGAACTTGTCGTAGACAGCAACACGATTGTCCATCAGAATAATAACCTGGCAGAAATACATCCACTCACAGGATACGCGGTCTTTTTCAGCAGTCTCCCAACCTGCTACGCCGGATACACAACTGTGGCAATCTAGCCCAAGCCGTTCACCCCCGTTAGCATACGCTAGCGTATGCTAACGGGGAGAAATTCCAAAGAAGTAGCTGGATTATCCCTTTGAACAGTCCGAGGCACTTGAGTACGTGCACAAGTTTGATGACGGCGACATCCAGTTTCTCGATATTTTTGACGTCTATCATGGTAGAAATCCCTACTCAATCGGCGACAGAACGATCCGTGCCAGGTTCTGGGAGGCAGACGACAGCAAAAACAGAAGGCCCTGCAAACCTCAGCTGGTCACCAAATAAGCTTTCATTCTGCTGCATAGCCCCAACTGTTCCTGTTGTTCGGGTAGCAACCACAAAGATACATAAAGGCCCACACTAAAAAGGTGCCATGTTTCTACCACAATTGGCCACATGATCTGGATCACGTGCGTTGCTGTACTTCCCTCGCCTGGTTTATTATAATTTTTTTTCTATACCATCGTCACTTCAATAATAACTGTATCAACATACAGGAGTACATGATCAATCGACAACCAGCAAATCACCGATGTCGAGGATGAACATTAGCAACGAGCTAGACTCCGACTCTAGTGAGGAGATGGACACGTGGATCTCGCAGTATTGCTCGATGTTTGGTCACGACTATTTTGTGGAGGTTGCACCCGAGTTCATTGAGGACGACTTCAACCTAACGGGGCTGAGCTCGATCGTGCCGTTTTACAGGGATGCCCTCGATGTTATCCTGGACTTGGAGCCCGAGGTGCCGATCAAGATGTCGAACGTGCCGCTTGTAGAACATGCGGCCGAGCTTCTGTACGGTCTTATCCACGCCCGCTACATCCTGACCAAACAGGGATACCATCTAATGGCGGAGAAGTACGAGGACAACTGTTTCGGAAGCTGTCCACGGTACCACTGTGAGGGCATGCATCTAGTTCCTGTAGGGCGGTATGACCAGCCCGGAGTGGAGACCGTGCGGCTGTACTGTCCGAACTGCAACGACATATACCTACCTTCGTCGTCGAGATACCTGAACATTGACGGGGCATTTTTCGGCACGTCTTTTGCTGGGCTGTTTATCAAGATGTTCCCAGAGATCGAAAACAACTGTCGGCAGCGGACCCAGAAAGTATTTGAGCTGAAGCTGTTTGGATTTGGGCTCAACGTGCAGGCACCGTCAGGCCCACGCATGCGATGGCTACGGCAGTTCCCCGCAACGCCGGCGGAGCAGGGGGAGTTTAGTCGGTGCGAGTTTGGGGTTCCCGAGGGCAGCCCTAGCCCAAGCGGTGGTGAAAGCAGCATCGGCAGCGAGAGCGTAATGAGTATAGCGAAAGATTGATTAAGATAGTGGGGAGATAATAATATTTCGGTATGTAGGTTGTTGGCTAGTTTATGAAGTGCAGCACCACGAAGTGCAGAATCAGACTGCCAAACACGTAGTCTCCGAATGCTCGCTGTGCGCTGATCCCGGCAAATATACCCCGGTTATCCTGTGCAGTCTGCAGTCTGAGCGCCACGGTCAGGACAAATTGGCCAACTGTGCTCACGAATCCACCGAGAAACGCATTGAAAGGGAAGTTACCCACTAGTACGCAGAACACAAACTGCACAATGCCTACCAGCACAAGAAACCCCAAGAACACGTCGATCAACCGGAGCTTTTGGTCCTTGTTGGCTGTGCTTATGTAAGAGGCGATCGAGATTCTAACGGAGTTAGCTAATTCTTTGAGCGGCGCAACGTGGGAGGGTGCGGCCGCCGTATGGTGGGCTGCAACGGCAGCAGCAGCTGCTGCATGGGGTTTGCTGCTGTCCTTTCTAGCCATTGTTTGTTCTGGATGGCCTGGGAATGCAGAGAAACAAGTGTTATTCAAACGTGTTTTTCATTTCAGCTTTTTTTTTGTTATTTCGCTTGAAAAAAAAAAAAAGAGAGAGAAAGAGTAAGAGTAACTCACATGATTGTGCAGGCGACAACATCAAGATAGCCCTACAGAAGGCCCTACATACTGACACGCACATGACTGAGCCTGCGCTGTCGCCGGTCTCTATCGACCAGTTGCCCAATAACAGCGCCGAGAACGACACGTCGCCGTCGACATTGACAGTGTCCGCGCCGCCGTCGCTGCGCATCGTCCCCCCGCTCAACTTCTGCCCCGTGGAGCACCAGCTGTATCGCTCGGGTCAGCCGTCTGCCATCAACCACTCGTTTCTGCGGCAACTGAACCTCAAGTCTATCATCTGGCTCGCAATCGAAGACCCACAGGACAATTTTCTGCGCTTCATCGACGAGAACGACATAAGCCTCTTCTGCAACCTCGGATACGACTCCATCGACTCCAATTCATGGGATGGCCTGTCAGAGTCCTCAATCAAGCAGGCGCTTGAGATCATTACCGACAAGAGACACCACCCGCTGCTGGTGTGCTGCGGTATGGGGCGACACAGGACGGGTACCGTCATTGGTTGCCTGCGCAAGCTCCAAGGCTGGAACCTCGCCAGCGTCTCTGAGGAGTATAGACGGTACACAGGCATCAGAGGGGGCCGCATTCTTGTGGAGCTGCTCATCGAGGCGTTCGACGTTAGCACCATACAGACCAACAAGGCCGTGGCTCCCGCCTGGCTTGTACGGTGAGCTACTCCTTGGAATGCCGCTGCTTGTACGCCTCCTGTGCCATCTGTAACTGGCGCCGCGACTGTTGTCTCTGGCTGTTGCATTGTTCCCACGAAAACACGCTTCCCAGCAGCATCGCTGCAAAGCCCCAGTTGGCCGCCTTGCGCACTTTTTTGTGGTAGAGAAACATCACCGACGAGAACACAAACAGACACGAGAACCCTGTTAAAGCTGCTGTCCGGAAACACGGGATGTCCGCCAACTTTGCCAGCTCGAAGTCTGCGGGCGTTAGTTCCGCAATGAACTGCTTGATCTCCTTGGACTGCGACCATTCCTGTTCTTTGGAAACTGCTGATTTCTGCTGCTGCTCGAGCTGGGTCGGAAACTTGGGCTGCACGTCCTCGAGAAAGACCCGTTGTCGCGGTGCAACCTGTGTTTGAGGTTTTTGTTGCGAGTCAGCTTCCTGCTCATCGGCTTTGCGGAATGGCCACACCATCTTTCTCCTACTTCAGACCCCCTATTTCCTCTTCATCCGGTCTCTGTCAAGGAAGTACTAGTACCATTTAGTACTACAATGAATGAAAAAAAATAAAAAAAAAAAAAATAAAAAAAATATTGTTACAGTGGGTGGTGAGACAGAATAAACCTAGATGGCATTGCTGTGCCACAGTGGCGCAGCCCTGATTGCCCTGCCCTGCCTTCTCTGCTTTAGTTCAATCAAGGCTCTCTAAAAAACCTTATTAATCATAGAGGAGATAAATGATGCAGAAATCGATCAAGAGCAATAATATACGTCAGTCCCAAAACAACGCACCACTACTCCGCCACCAACTACATTAATGTTCACACCCCGTGATGACAACACGCCATCTTTGCCCATAGAAGGATCCCGTAAAGACGCCAGCAGGAGAGCCTCCATGGCGAGGCTGGCAGGCGCAACGCCCTCACCACCATCGGGCTCTGCTGCTCTATTCCACAAAAAAGATGACTCCTACGCTTCGTCGGTGTTTCTGGAGGATCTACCGGGCCCATCGTCGTCACGTGGAAGATCATCTAACGTTCGGGCACCAACACCCAATCTTATATCCGCGTCTGGGTCCTCCAGCTCTGACGCGGAAGATATCTCTATTGCTGGTCCCATTCTACCCTCTTCCTCGTACAGCTCCACCGTGGACGATCCTACTGTGATCAGAAATGTCTCGAAACATCTGGCAACAGACCAGAACTCGGCTCTCAAGCTACCGGGAGGAGACATCACTAGAGACCTATACACATTGCCAGGGAAAACCAACTCTCTGAGAAGGTCCAAGAGCTTGAAGGATTCTGAGCGGGGGGAGAGAAGGGAGTCTGCAGCGTCCCAGATGCGACTACCTGGAGGGTTTAGACGGGATTTTGTCATGAGCAAAAGAACCAGATTCGGTTACGACCTGCACAAGCCAACGTTTCTCACGCGCAACTTTCTCGAATTTCTGTCTATCTACGGACATTTTGCCGGTGAAGACCTTGAAGATGAAGACTACTTGGCCTGCTCGTATATGGTGGACTCTAAGTCGTCAGATGAAGAGACACCTCTCCTAGATTCTACCCCAACTTCGAAAAAAGGTGGTACTTCCTCGACCTTGAAGTCATTCTTCCTCTTGCTCAAGTCGTTTATTGGAACTGGAGTCTTGTTTTTACCGAAGGCCTTCTCTAATGGGGGCCTGGTGTTCTGCATTCTTATCCTCATCCTCTTCGGTGTGCTGTCTTTTTGGTGTTACTACATTCTTGTCCAGACCAAAATCAAAACAGGAGTGTCCTCTTTCGGTGACATAGGCTACACGTTGTATGGTAGGCCCATGAGGTTTCTTATCCTCACCTCTATTATCATTTCTCAGATTGGATTCGTCGCTGCATACACCATTTTCACAGCAGAGAACCTGAAAGCGTTTCTATACAATTTCTTTGGGCTCAAGCTCTCTCTTGCAACAGTGGTCTTCGCCGAGTGTATTGTCTTTATGCCAATGTCCCTGATCAGAAACATCACCAAGCTTTCGCTGGCTGCATTGACAGCCAACATATTTATTTTCTCCGGAATCATCACTATTGTCTTTTACTGCTCGCTAGACCTAGCCCGTAACGGACCCGCGGATATAGTGTCCTTCAACCACGACAATTGGTCCCTGTTTATTGGAGTGGCAATTTTCGCCTTTGAAGGAATTGGACTCATAATCCCTGTTCAGGAATCAATGGAACACCCTGAGCAGTACCCCAAGGTGCTTTTTGCTGTCATAGTCACGTGCTGTGCGCTGTTTATCGGCGTGGGAACTGTTGGATATATCACGTATGGGGATAGCGTCCACACTGTTGTGATCCTGAACCTACCTCAGGACTCTGTGGCTGTGAATTGCATTCAGCTGTTTTACGCCCTGGCAATCCTGTTGTCTGCTCCTCTACAGCTTCTTCCGGCTGTCCGAATCATGGAGTCTAGGATTTACAAGACTAGATCCGGAAAGCACGACCCTGCTACCAAATGGTCCAAGAACCTGTTCCGGATCTGTGCTGTTCTCTGCTCCTCTTCAATAGCCTACTTTGGATCCGCCAACCTCGACCACTTTGTGTCGTTCGTCGGCTCTTTTGCATGCATTCCGCTGGTCTACATGTACCCTCCCATGCTGCATTACCGCAGTTGCGCTGGGTCCACGTTTATGAAGACTCTTGATGTTGCGCTGGCTCTTCTAGGCGGGATTGCTATGTCGTACACCTCATATCAGATATTGACTTCTTGAACCAGCTGACGTCAGCTGTTGAGTAAGCTCGGAAGGAGGAAAAAAAAAAAGCGCATCGTAGACGGGTTGAAAAAGCATCAAAGTCAGAAAAACAAAAAAAGAAACATAGACATCCAACATAGAATTCCGGTAAAATGAGCATTTGTGAGACGCAAACCATAAAACCCCAGCATGACTAGAAGATCCTTTTACACTGACGACGAGGACGTCACCCCGACACCAGGGCTGAACCAACAAATCCCCGCGCAACTGAGCACCAAAGAATCGCTCAATTTAAACGAGTCCAGAAAACTTGTTGATGGAAAACTGATCAACATCAATGAGACGCTTGCCGAATCCACAAAAACAGCACGCAGCTATCTTCTAGTGAAACTAGAGCTAGCGGAGGCCGAATACGCTAACGTGAAGTCCGCTGTGAAGAATGAGCTGAACACAGTACGCCATAAGTACTCTCAGCTGATTGTGGAGCCATTATTACCGTCATCTTTGCTGGCATTGACTGCTGTTCTAACGGGTTCGATCGCTGTACGGAACAGGTCCTTCCCTGTCAGGGTGCTTGCTCCTCTGGCTATAGGAGTGGTCTCGTTCGACTATCTGATGCCGAACTCGTATCGCAATATTGCGAGTTGGATTTCAGAGCTCCAAAGAGATTACATTCCTCAGGTGAGCAGGGCCCGTGACTCAGTCTCTGATTATCTTGAGCTCTCCAAAAAGGAGTATGCTAGGGTCAAAGCTACAGCTGACCGCGGACTGCTCGAATCGGTGAAGTCCACCAGGGAATATCTTGAAGAAGTAGCCGGTCGCCGTAAATAATACATTCTGAATAGAACATGCTCAGTTTCATCTTACAGTCTTTCTGTTGAAAATTACTTGTGGTCAAAAGCAGCCATGAACCCGAAGATGCCCCCGAGATCAACGTACCTCCGGCCACAGTCCGCCAGATACTTGTCGACAACCTTGGAGTAGACATCGAACGTAGCCCTATTTTGCTCCGCCAGCGCATTCAGCTCTACCTGGCTCAAGTCCCCGGGAGCCTCACCGTTAGTTTCTTCATTTAACGGCTTGAGCTCTCTGTTCTTGGCCTTGTCAACGTCAAATACGGACAACAGGTACAGAAGCTGGTTGTACAGGTCTTTGTCAGAGTATGTGTATCGCATGATTCCCTTGCATCCATACGCTCTTCCCGAGTGCCCGATACACCGTCTTCCATACACCGAGACCTGCCTCGTCTCCACCCCACAGTCATGGCATACCAACCACCCAGCATAGTACCGCGAGATCTCTCTCCGTATAAAGTGCTCCAACTGGGCTGATATTGATAAGGGAGGAATAACAGCCTTACATCCAAGACATTTGATTCCGGTCACAGACAACTGGTACTCACTCGAAGCTTGGATACCCCCAAACCTGATGGCTGCTTTGCATGAAGGGCAGTGAAAATGAAGATCCTTGCTGCTGCTGAATCTTTCACTGTCAGGAATGGTTGATTCTAGAGGCACCAGTTCGTTCGAGGGTTGAGAGTGCAACACCCCGAACTTCTGCCCATACTTCTTGGTATCAAGTCCAAGCGAGTCCGCCAATCTGACGCTGTCGTTACCTTCCACACTCTCTAGCAGTCGTTGCACAGGAATAAAAATCTGCTTCACCAGGTAGTATTCCGCATCCGGGCGGTAAGAAGCCCCTTTCTTCAATACCTCACTGATGGCCCTAGACCTTTCGGCAATAGACTTGTCTTCTTCTATTCCATCATCCGTCACAACATACGTGATAACATTTCCGGCCCGAACCAGCTTTCCCTGGTTGCGCAATCTCAGTGCAACTTGAACAGGCGGTAATGTGTGACCATTTGGATACTTTGATGGATCCTTCGACAATCTCGTGTTGATCGCTAGCTTCCCCATTGGTACCTCGTTGGCCCTCAGCTTAACACCGACATTTTCCATGTAAGAGTAGATCTCACTTAAGGCATCTTCCGGCTCCATATTACCTAGTATCTTCTCTAAAACAAAACTCGAGATCTCTTTAGAAAGCGGACAAAACTCTCTTCTTCTCATATCCAAACCCTTCACTTCAAGAACAAGTGCTTCTTTACCATCAGCTTCGGATACCACATTCAATGCAGCATATTTCTTTTTGGCATGGAGAAGAAGCTTTCTGAAGACGTTATCGATATCAATTTCCAGCAATCTGTAACGCTCGTTGACTTTTGCCTTGAATTCCTCTCCAATTGAGATAGCTTCTTTGAAACTATCACATCCAGTGTCAATCATGACCGAGTCCGTATCACCATAAATAACACGCAGGCCTACGCTCTCAGCCAAACTTCTGGTATCTGTCAAAATTTCTCTACCACGATTTGTTACCAGCATGGCAAGAGGCTTTGCGTAGAATCTGGAATTAACAAAACCAAGGCACCCATACATGGAGTTAGCGGTCAGCTTTAATGCCTGTTGCTTTATATCATATTGTGCTTTTTCGATGGCACTCGATTTAGGGTCCTTCAAGAGCTTTTTGACCTCCCGTCTTCTGTTCACTAGTTGCTGAAGCAACTTTGGCAAAACTCCTTGTTGAGTGTCACCAGATGGAACATGGGGAAGTTCGTCTTCACTCAAAGTCGATCTCTCCACAGTGGTGAAACAAATGTTAAACTCTTGAATTATTGAAGGATACAAGGAGTTGAAATCCATGACGAGGATATAGTTTTTGTGTAATCCTTTCTCGGGTTCAAAGACAAGACCACCTTGATACTTGGCCTTTTTGCCAGAAGTAGTGTTGTTCTCTTCCGTGTCGTGCATCGCCTCATGTCCACCTCCAGCTTTGCGACGTCTTGTCTCTTTGTCGGGAACAATATACCCACTCCTGGAGAACTCATGAAGTAGAATGTATTCGTTTCTTCCAGCACGAGTACCATCCAGCGTTTGAGACCAAGCATTTCCTGCTAGGTTGGTCAGCTGCTTGGATAACGACAATATCTGTGTTCTGAAGGCCACTTGTGCAATGATTTGAACTGCAACGTGGTTTTCTCTCAGTGCTGGAATCAGTCTATCCAAATCGTTTGCGTACTGTGAGTTAGACAGATTCACTTCCATTGGAAGATGCTTCTTTTTACAAACAACCTCAAACATTTCAGAAAGGTCCCAGGATTGACACTTTGGTGTTAATGATTGACCCAGCTCGTTCGCAATGTCGCATCGTAGTCTTCCAGACGTGATATCTTTCAAGAGATAACGATCCCTAACAAGGTTACCATTGCCTAATTCCGGGACCTGCTTTTGGGCTTTTCTTCCCATTGCAGACCATAGGGGTACTTTCAATTTGGCCATCCGCGTAATCAAAAGGTCAAGAGTTCCAGAATCCAAGCGGTGACCCAGGAAGATATCTGGATCAGTTCTTTTCACAGTTGCCGCGAGCCATCCTAACAGCGAGGCTTCGTTGTTGAAAGTTCTTATTGGTACCCCCTTTCGCTCTGCCATCTGAGAAAGACCTGCAGGTAGCCCTATCGATCCTCCCACAGGGCGTACCAACGTGAGAATATCTGATGGCGTCATCTCGTCGCTGATTGGCGTGTCAGGAGACACACCCTGATAAACTGAAATGGAAACAGATCCTACTTCCTGGACTCCTGCCTTGAAGTTTATTATTGGTTGTACGTTGATGCTCATCACTGTCAACTCTGGTGCAGGCTGATTAGATGATGACACACTTATAGATCCAGGCGAAGCAATCGAGATCTCGACACTGCAATGCGATGAGTTTTGGATGGCAGTGAAATCTGCATTTTTGACATCCAGCCAACAGGGACCCATGACATTACGTTGAAGAACAAATGATTCAAATATACTGGCGTTTCCACCGAAAACATGGGAGAAAGTTGTGCCTTCCAAATCTGCTGGTACTAGATCATATTGGCTGGAAGGAGCCTGGAAGGGTAGAAGGACCTTCAGGTATTCAACTTCTTTCGGAACGCCAGGAAGCTCAAAAGCATATTTTTTCACCTCGGGTTTGGTCTTGAGTTGTTTGAGACCGTACTTATTCATCAACAAAGGAGCTACTTCTTTATGAATATCCATTGCAGAGAATTGCAAATCATCTGAATCATCATCGTTGTTTTCATTGTCCTCTTCTTTAATTCGGGAAGTTCTAGGCAGAAAATAAAGCTCTCTGTTCATTCCGTTGACTTGAACCATTCCAGACACGTATTTTCCGTCAGGCGTTAGGATCTTCCCAAACAGTAAAAGTGTGTTGTTGGTTTCAGAGAAGTCCATCCAGAAAAACTTGACGGATTCAAGCCCATCGTTGTCCTTTGACAACACTTCATCAGCCTCCAATTTCGGAAAAGAAGTGTTCGAAATCAAAGCTGGAGATGAGCCTCCAGCTGCAGGTTGCACTTCTCTCAATGGAGATGAGCCCAGAGGCTTATCACTACCTTTGAATGAGCTAATATTGATCGATCGATCAATAGTGACCGATGAGACTGGCTGCTTTGATATCAACAGCTCCTCGTCAGACTCGTCCTCTTCCTGATCGTCGTTCAGAATGGTCTCTTTGTTACTGTATACCTCGGCCTTTAGCTTTATGGGAGAGGATGGGGCCTCAGCAAAATCTCCCGTAGTGTCAAAACTATCTATAGCCAGGTCTACCGAATCAGCGTTCGTGTCGCGCTTTTGTCTTTTTCTGGAGCTCAAAACGAGCTCATCATCATCCATTAACTTCTTGAGATCCAGTGGCTTTACGTTCACAGGACGTGAATTCGGCTTGTCAGTCTTGAGGGACGAGAAAATCTGGGACTTTCCCAGGCCCCCAGAAAAGAATGGAGTTGAGGTGGTTCTGGTAGCAGTGCTAGTAAAGTCCTGCAATATGTCGTCAATATTGCTGTCTTCCTCTTTGATGCTAGGTTTCACTATTCCAGCAGAAGACTTAAAAAAGCTCGCTATACCTTTGTTGTTGCTCTTCACTTTAACGATTTTCTTCTTTTTTATCTGGACTGATCCCTCTTCCTCCTCTTCTTCGGCGTCATCAGCATCTGAATAGTAATGATGTGACCCATCCCACTCATCCGCACCTGTCTCGGCATATCCGTTACCAGCGTCATCCACTATGAAGTCATCTTTCAGCAGCTGATCGCGCTTGTGTTTACGAAACTCCAGCTCGTCGACTTCCTCATAGATATCATTGTAAGTCTCTTCATCCTCATCCGCTATCTTGGTACCTGCCCTTGCTGCACGCAGCCTTGCTAACTTGTCTCTTCTTGCCATCACAAGATCACCGTTACAGTGAAGATGATCGCGCACTTATGGCTAGCCCAATTTCGATCAATGGTCTCGAAGGCTTTCTTGAATACACAAAACCTTTGTTTGTACTAGATATATTTTTCGTGTTACTCTTTAAAGAAACCGAACGCGTTCCTCATTATCTCTTTCTTGGGAGGGGAAATAAAACACCAGCCTCAGTTTATGCACTGCCGCCTGCGCCACGGATACCTCTTTCTGTGGCTGGAGCAAGACCGCCAGCATCTACTGGTAAGTTGAATCATATAAAAAGATTGATTGTTAGAATATGAGATAAACAGAATCCTGTAGATACGGATTCTTGGTCTACCTGAAAGAACTGAAGGAAATGTCCTTTGCCAACTTCGATGTAGAGGCCCAGACCAGGGGAGCAGGAGCCGCTGACAGCGGTAGTGTTGGGTCGCAGCTACTGAACCGGCTATCCCGTTGGATGTCAGATCTTATTTCTAACATTGCCAAGTTCGACAAACTACAGCAGCAGTTGGGTACGCGACGTGATAACAAAGCTCTTCGTGATAACATAGCAGGCCTTATAATGAAATGCAATACGCTGAACGAGAACATTTCCACTGGTCTTGACCAGCTGAGCCGCCTCGAAGAAGAGAGACTTCCCACCGTTACCTATAGCCTTGGAAAGCTGCGCATACAGTACAACGAGGTATACCGTAACTATCAGCAGCTTTTGCGATCATTCAACGAGCGGACACAGTCAGTCATGGTGAAGGAGGAGTATAACAGGAACGAACACATGTACAGCGCGCCATCCTCAGCAGGAGTAGAAGCTGCCGAGAACACCCCGCTTCTACAGAGCGCAGCACAAGGCCAGCAGCAGCAACTATTACAGCAACAACAAGAGTTGATCCGAGAAACAGAGTTGGAGTATCACAGCACTGTAATACAGCAACGTGAACACGCCATTGAAAATATCTCAAAAGGAGTGCAAGACATCAACAAGATCTTCAAGGACCTCAACGAGATGGTGGGCGAGCAGGGGGAGCAGATCGACACTATAGAGGACAACCTCATGACTTATGCCAACAATAATCAGTTGGCACATCACGAACTAACCAAGGCGAACGAGTATCAACGGAGGAAGCGCAAATGGTCCTGTTTACTTTTACTGGTTATGGTTATTGTGTTGGTTATTGTGCTGGCAGTCCTGAGCTAGTAAAAACGTTCCCATTTTGGTATCAGATGGTATATATCGTAACGAAGCCCTTGACTAAAGTCATTGTAGGAAGTAAGGAGGAAGGAAAAACAAAACACACACCTTTTAGTGAGTTCCTGACACGGAGCTGATCCTCTCATAGCTGTCAATATCAGACGGATTTTCTACTGAGTTTCTCTCAGAGCCACAGTCAGAGTCCGGATGCAAACTAGCTGTTTCAGAGGAGGCAGGAGCCTCCTCGGGAAGCGACTTCAGCCACTGGTCAACCTGGGTCTCTGATTTGCGGGCCGTATGTCTTTGTCTGACACTTGACCCCTTTTCGTCATCATGTTTCTCTTCCTCGGCATTGAACATGGTCCATGAGCCCTCTGCTGACGCAGCCGGAGCCCTGGAGGCAGGAATGCTAATTGGATGTCTCCTTCTTTTTCTTTCAGCAATCTTATCAAGAAGATCCACAGCGGTATCTTCTATAAACTCCATAATCTCCTCTCTATGCAGGTAGATCACAGCGGAGACTGCAACGCCTGCCATTACTCCAAAAGAAAGAGGGAGCACTTTAAATTTGTTAGTATGATTATTCTCTATCTCACATAAACGATCTCACATACCCATAGGGGTCACCATTTTGTTCACGAAGTACTGTTTCTCAATAATCACCTGACTTCTGTTATATTACGCGTACGGCCTGTAAAGAACAAACGTGGAGAAGCTTTGTCTTGCAGTCTGACGTTGCTTGCGATGGAAGAACTAATTAATTATTTATTACTATCTGCGCCTTCCGACTCTAAAAAACCCATCAAAACTGATAAGAAAAAAGGGAAATTATATCGCGGGTCTGGTCTTCATTATCAGTATCTCTGGAAGATCTTTCAGGGGCTACAGGGGCGGCAGATCATTTGATCCAAGTTCAGTCTACTTTGGCAGAGTCATATAGCGCTGTAACAGTCAACATCCACTAGTAGATTTAGATGACACGGATTCCACTGCCTAATGACGCTGTAACAACAACTAAGATCAGGATCAAGTTGGACCTGTCTTACATTCTCTCCAATATTGCTGTGTGTTCTGCCCCCTCAGAATCATCCCATCTTAAACTCTATCAGAATCACCTCTACGAACTAGTAGAGGTGCTGAAGAGAAACCATGCTCAGGGCCACTGGAAGATCATCAATTTAAGAAGTGAGAAGATAGGTTATGATCCCCAATATATTCTTGATCACGGCGGGTTGTTTGAACACTGGCCCTTCTTAGACCACAATGCCATTCCGTTTGAAGTACTGCTGAAGCTGATCAAAGAAATAGAACTCTTTCTGAGTCAGGATGCATCTAACGCGATCATTATTCACTGCAAACACGGAAAGGGGAGAACTGGCTCGGTGGTAGTGGCTTATTTGATGTTCAAGTTCAGAATCAGTTTCCACGAAGCTAACTCCCTATTCATCAGCCGAAGAAATTTATACAGAACTGGGGTCACCATCTCTTCTCAGGTTCGATATCTGGAGTACTTTGAACAATTCTTATTTGATCTTAAGAAGCAGTCCTTATTCAAAAAGCTACTTATGAATAATACAAAGTACTGTCTCGGGAGGCTGGTAGTAATGGAGCCAGAAAGTCTGCTAGTGAGTTATGCCGAAGACGTTGAGGTGCATATCTATAAGTTTACCGATGACGGCAGATCCAAAGAGAAGATAGCCCGTTTTCGCTTTGAAGGCACAGGAGAAGAAGGCTCAGGCGCTCTGATTTTCACTGGCACAAATAGAATCGTAGTCGACAACCCAGATGTCATGGTGGAGTTCAGCCTTAACTTTAGCCAGATCAGCAGTTGGATAGGCAAGTTCTGGGTCAATCTGGCGTTCGAGTACGCTATTCAGAACGTGGAGACCAGCCTATTTTCAAGAGGACTATCGCTACACAATCAGTCCGAGTTCTGCAGTGTGGAAATACCTCGATCTAGGATGGACGGATTTAAAGGTACCGAAAAAAGGGGACTTCGTCTTTGCAGCTCCATTTTGCTACACTTCTCACTCGAGGGTGAGGGAGCAAAAAAAGTCACTAGTGGACGACGAAGACCATCATTGGGTGCGTCCAGTTTGTTCAAAAGGGCTCCATCTAGTTAAAATGTTTCTCTCCCATTACATTGCACATATTAATCTACAGCAGCGTCCATTTCTGAATTCTTCATTGTAATTGATTTACATAAGCGCAACTCCAGTGCCTACTTATCCTCTTCAATGGTGTGACTAGCCACCCTTTCTCTCTAGCTCATAGCGATCCCAGATCTCGCTGATCACTTTTCGAATAAACGTCAGCTGCTGGTGGGCCTCCTCTCCCGTTCCGTTCACTATCTTGCAGTCCTCAACCCCGTAGGGTTTAGAAATCACAAGATGATTGTCAAAGACAACAACACTATCATTCTGATCAATATTGACGTCTCCCTTGGGAAGAATTTTGAAAAGACTCGCAAATATCTCTCTTCCCTCCTTGCTTAACTTATGACCAGAGAGACTTTTGTTCAATTGGTACTCATGCTCAAATTTGTTGACAAGAGCAACATTTCTGGTCTTGTAGTTATACCCTAGCGAGTTAACACTCACTGGATATGGTGGGTAACGCTGATTCTTGAATTTTTCGGTGATATTGACCCCTTTATTCGCTGAATTTGTAGGCTTCTGTTTAGTCAGACTAATTATAGACTTGATATAGTTGGACTTTATGATAGTGAACTTTCTCTTGGCTCCATCCGGCTTGTCCTCTGTCAACGACAGGATCCCATTGTGGGGATTATATGAGTGAATCAATCCCGTTATAACAGCATTGGAGTTTGTGGTGATCTTCACCCTTTATTGATAAGCAGCCCTTAGTTAGAATACTGATCTTTCTCGTAATCTGAACCTAATAGTTGTAACTTACTTAAGACCCACACTATTATCTAAGCTAAGCATCTATGCTAGAAGGAGAGAAGCTGAGTGTGATATAAACACAAAACGTGTGCTTATACAGTTTACACAGCTAGTACCCTTTTCATTGTTGTCTGCCTACGGTCATAATTTTAGATTCTTCACCTTGAGCTTCACCGATATCTCGAGGAGGGAGAAAAAAAAAACGGTACACATCTGTACACCAGCTACAGGTGGCGATCCCTTTCATAAACCTAACTCCTTTGTCAGTATTGTGAGATATGTTCATGTGAGGAAATGCATATAATATTCGTTTCGGTTCAACTGAACTTGCAGTGTTGCTGATAGATTCTATGTCTTTTGAAGGCGCTTTTGGCGGGAGTGGCTTTCAGGGATCCTCTGCTCTCAGGGACTTCAATCCCGAAACCTCAACTATAGATAAGGATGAGGTGCAGTTGGAGGCTGATCTCGGCTATGAGGATGGGGAAACGGAGAATGGAAAAGAAGACGAAGGAATATGGGAACAGGATGACGATGATGATGACGATGATCTCATTGAGGAAGGATTCCCCGATACAATCATAGATCGAGGGGAGATGATCGAGACCAATAACGACCAGAGCATTTTGTCATCACCTCACAGCAGCTCTTCATACAATGACAACGAGAATGACGATAGCGAGCAGGAAATTGATGGTCTCAGTAATTATAATATCATTTTGGAGTACCCAGAGCTCTTATTTGATTACCATGAGCTGGGCGAGTTTGAGGCAGAGTGTAACGACTGGTTCTGTTTCAACGATCTGAAGAACCTGGAGATTGTCAGAGTGATATATGAAAGGGATCAGAGCGGCAAAGACTTTAATGGCATAGAAAATGATGCACTCAAAGCAAAAATAATCGAGGATTACTCTGCCTCGCTGGGTCCCATGTCAAAGGGTGAAGGCTCTACGCTCAAATCTCTCATCTGTCTTTATTACATCTCACTGGGCTGCTTTGGCTCTATTGAAAGTCACTCACATCATACAATGATCCTGTACTCCAACATCAAACTCCTAATTCGGGATTCGGTACTCACGCCTATAATTGAGATCGTAAAGACGCGAGCTTTGAAGTTGACTGATTTCAAGAACGATGAAGTCTCTTCCAACTTGAAGACTCTCTCGGTATTTTCA
The DNA here is from genome assembly GCA_030559035.1 of Ogataea wickerhamii. Taxonomy (NCBI): domain Eukaryota; kingdom Fungi; phylum Ascomycota; class Pichiomycetes; order Pichiales; family Pichiaceae; genus Ogataea; species Ogataea wickerhamii. The sequence goes on from JAKTQX010000002.1 coordinate 108,303, forward strand.
AGCGAGCTATTTTATTCCTTAACTATTTTGCACACAATAGCCACATGTGCTCTAACCGCAGAGATATTGACTGTCGAGGAAGTAAGTGGTTTTTCGTCTCTTTTGGAACGTTTGGATTTGATGCCTACTTTAATGAAGGCCGTCGACAACTGGAGATGGATCACTAGCGAGTCTGATGAAGCTGAACCTTTTGGGGAAACTACTAGTGGATCGAAGCCCCCTACCGCCTTTGCACACTGTGCACAGCAATTTAGAATTAGAAACGTGATCATACTGTTTTCAAAACTTATATTGCTGCAGTTTGGGGACTCTAGGAAGCTGGAGAGTACTAAGTCATATCTTGAATTTATATCCAACAAAGGTAAGGATACACATCAATTCTTATCAGATGATGATCGTGAATACATCACGCCTCTGGACTATCAATTCTATAGACAGGAACTTATGATGCGCTACCCCACGTTTTCTCCTCCTGAGTACGAAGTTTCAAAGATCGCAGAAATAAGCATGTTTAATGATGAAGACCATTCAGCTGGACTCTCAAAACTGATCAATTCTTCGGCGCTTCCCCTCAATCAGCATCACAGTCTTAAAGTGAAGCTGCCTCTATCACAAAATTCAGTACCACCGGAGATCCATATCGCCACACCGGCTCCTTCTCCAACTTTGACTCCGCAGCACACAGGTCAGTTCAAAAACCAGTCCAATATTTCGGAACTGGAACATTCCAATGGGCAGGGGAAGAAAAAGCTTTTTATAACACAGTCACAATATGCCAATCTATATCCATTAGAAAGCGAGGTTCCTTTCAGTATCAAAGAGGCATCTGATGTGTTCCTCAGCTATATTAAACCAAGCTACAGCAGTAATCAATTGATCTCATCCTTTGAGGAATTTATTAAAGAGGAGAAGGGACTGAAGCAGGACCGCATCAATACTCAAGTACCTCACTCTGATGAAGAATATCCAATGTTTGCAGATGAAATCACTTCACTTAGACGCGTGGAATCATTCTACGAAAAGGGTCTACCTTACCTTTCATCTATGGTTGTGGCCACTTTACAGATTATATCTTCAAATATTTTACCAAAGCATACCACATCCAAGGATTCAATTGCTGATTTGAAACAGCAGGAAAAAAGCCTAGCATCCCTGCAAGATGTCTCTGAGTTATCGGAGTATGAAAGACAGAAACTAGATGTCATGAGGATGAAGGAGACCTGTCTAAAGAGCGCTACTACGATTCTATTTTTGTTGTTGAAATGGTTCAAATTATCACACGTGCTGAAGTATGAGTACTTCTCATCGTTGATATTTGATAACGATTTTTACCTGGTGACTTTCAAGTTGTTAGGCAGTAACCAATTACGTGCCCAGTATGACAGCTCATTTGATTTTAATGATCCAGAAATGCTTCTGAAGAATCGTGTAGTTTACTGTGACTATGAAGTTTTGTACAATTCACCAGAGTACAACTTTTTCAGAAAAGGGTTATCGCTTTCACACTTGTCAGTTGAGCCTTACCCATTTTCTGAAACTATTAGTTTGGATTCCATTTTTGATATCAATGGAGCTGGTTCCGACACATACGTACCGCCATTCAACGGGCAAGCACGCACCAAGATTTTGCGGCCCAATGCTAGGTATTGTGTCATTTTGACAAACCTTCTCAAAGTTTTGTACTCCACTGTCTCAAATATGAAGCTACAGCGAATATACAAGCTTCTGGAAGTGCGTCCTACAGAAACGTTACGTTTCTACCTGACCTTGTACAACCCGTTGTTTTATAGACCCATCTTGAAAACGATCAAGCTGATTTGTCCATTCAACGGAAAGAAGTGGAGATCTAACAATATGGATCTGATTTCATTTGTCTACCTATTTTACAAGGTTGGTCTCAAGGATCAGTGGCTGAATAACCTCTTTATCGTTAACATGAACGAACGACTCCGCAAATCCTGGGATAATGAAAACTCATTACGTTGTCTTTGCAAATTCTACAACTTCAATAATTACCGTGCTACCATGTCCTGCTTCGGCTACGATGATAGGACTAAGGGATTGCCTGCACCTGATGATGACTTTTTCCGGCACCAGTTGGAAGAGCTTAACTTACAAGAGGCGCAAGAGCTTCATATTATCGATGCTAGTTAGGCTGGAACCTGACTCTCGCGGTTACGGTCTATAGTCGCGTCGAGAATATATATTTGTATGAGAACACGACCCTTGAATACACGAAAAAGTGTTTACAATCAGAAAGGAAAAAAACCAGTGCTCTCTTAATCTTTGTTTACATAAGTTTCCAGTAGTGTGGAGATACACTAATCGAGTTGCAAAACTTAGACGTCGCCACTTCAGAGCTGTTTTGCGTCACCGAGCATAGCAGTACTGCCCCAAATCACTGAGGGGTAAGAGTACAGAGATGTTCGAGTCCGATCAGATTATTAGAAATTATCTTTTAAGGCTGATCAAGCACATCATACCTGAGGAGACTGACGCGGAGTTTTTGCATCGCTTAGCACAGGATGTTGAGTCGTTTCTAACCAAGTCTTACTCCAGCCCTAGTCCGCTATTGGAGCAGATCGAATCTTCCTTGACTGACTATAGAGCTCTTCTGTATCAGAGAAGCGGATCTACAAGTTCATGGATCAAACTGAAACAAACTGTTGAGGAGCTACTAATGTTATCAGATGTCGATGAGCTCGCCCGGTACTTGATCAAGCTTGACTCAATATGGGTAAACAACACTGCTGCTGAAGATGCGTACCGTGGACAGAAAAGGGATCGCTCTTCCACTCCTCTCAATACTATTGAAGCTCCAAATAGCCAAAGACCCAGAACAGATCATAACTACAAGTCGGGAATATCCTCGAGTGCCGCAGGTGGATTTAGTACCCCACTAGCGAATTATGTTGTGGCACAAAGCCGTCAATACTTGGAAGCTGGACCCGTTTCGGAGTCCGAGGTGATTCCCAATTTGGTTTTCATTCTTTGTGGTTCAACTTCAGAGATGTTCCCTTTCGACAATGACGGCATAAAGCTTCCGAGCAACCTAACTTTTGGAATGTCTGGACTATTACATCAGCTTTTTGAGCCAGCTTTGATTTTTAAGCACCTGAAACTGCAGGTAGATGGATCAAAATATTCTCAGCATTCCCAGGTAAAGGTTGCGTTCATTAGTTATCTCCAAACTGAACTTTTGGATTATACATGTTATGTAAACAAAGTTCTGAGCCCGTCAAACTTGGAGTCAGGAAGTTTAACGTTGCGGTCTCTGTTAGTACAATTGAGCGATTGGGTTGTGAGATTACGATTTTTATACTTTCTCAGCAGCCAAGTTGATAAAGAGCCAATACACGGGTTTTTATCCTTACTTTTTTCTTTGATGGATACGGGCGATCTCCTTTTGAAAACTATGTCTCAGAGCGTATTCCAGGTATGCGTACATCCTTACTACGAAGTGATGAAACAGTGGATCTTTGAGGGCGTCTTGAACGAATCTTCAGAGGAGGGGTTTTTCATTTGTGCAACCGTGCCACACCGTGAATATCCAACATCGGGTGGAAGTTTTGGGAGGTTCAAATTTATTAGAGACAATGTGCCGAATTTCATCACCATCAAGACTGCAGAGGCAATCTATCAAATTGGACAAACCCTAAACTTCATCAAAGAGCAATGCAACGAGCTGAAATGGTGTCATGAGTTTTCTTCGAAGTATCGTCGAAACCTATTGGAAAGCGGTGATTTATCTGGTAAACCGATGGAAATGGAAAAGCTCATAATAGAGCAATATAATGAGGTAGTGAACTACATGTGCTATGTGGTCTACGAGAAGTATGGACTAGTGAACGAGATGAAGTATCTTCACGGTCTTCTATTAATGAAAATGGGCGACTTCACCGAATCGGTAATTATGAAGGGTCTCGATGTTTTGAATGACTCTTCTGCTCTTTTGACCCCGCACCAGCTGATGAGGGTACTACAGGACTCAGTGGACAATTCCAGTGCTAGGCACTTGCCTAAGAGTGTGCTCGATCGATTAGACGCAAGAGTTCTCGATATGGGACACGGAAATATTGGATGGGATGTTTTTACGCTGGACTTTCAAGTGAGATATCCCATTGAATTGATTTTGAATGGAGGAGAATCAGGTACCTTGAAAGAGTATTTGAGGATGTTCAACTTTCTTCTTCGGCTACGAAGGGTGAATTATCTACTCAACTCGGGATGGCGCGAGGCCAACAATATCAGGAAAAGTTCACTGAAAACTGTTGAGACAAGAACAAAAGACCTGAAACGAAAGCTACGACAAAACTCAGGCTACACGATGTCTGTGCAGGACTCGCGAAGTGTATGGCTTTCTAAAACGTTCAAAAGATTGAATATACTTCGGAATGAGTTCGTGAAGTTTGTCAACATAATGAAAAGCTTCTTCGACCTAGAGGTTATCGAGAGGGCGTACCAGAAAATGATGGAAACGCTACAGAAGAGCAAATCAGACTCATTGGAGATCAAACGCGATGAAAGGGGCATGAAATACCTAGCTGGTGGACGCATGCCATTGGATAAAGGTTTTTTGAAAGGTATTGGAGGTAGTCCTGCGATTACAGATGACCACCGAGACTTGAAATACAAGGATCACAATTTGGATGAGCTCATTTCTGTTCACCGTGGCTATATACTGTCTATTGCTCGGTGCAAAATTCTAGATTCAAGGAGCAGCCGCTCTAAGGGCAGTCAGTCTGGGGTGTTTTATATAGAGCAGCTGGATGTTTTTATCAACATTTTCAACAGGTTTGTGGGGCTCAACGAGGAGTTCAATGGGCTTGTGGTGGAGCTACTATCTGTTGGAGAGCTGTTGAAGGATGATAGTCATCTGGATGTGATGAATAAGGATCGTTATGATGAGTATCTTAACGGGGTTGATGCAAAGCTCAACAAGCTGATGGCGAGCCTGACAGCGGACATCATCGAACACTTCGAAGATAATCTTGTTCGTTTCACGGACGACCTGACAGCGGATCCCGATCCGCGAATGTCCTGTCTTGGACTGATGTTGAGCAATTGATCGTTGGAACAATTGGGATAGCGAGATCTACGTTTCTCATCGCTGACGCAGAAAACTGGAATCAGATACAAAATCGACCCAAAAACTGGTACAAGAAAGTCATGATCGCTACAGGTTGAACGGAGATTCAAGTGTGGGGGGGGGTAGGGGAACTCGCAGCATGTGATAGACGCGCACGTGATACCAACGCGAAGAAAATGTGTGACCGGCACTTGCACTAGTCCGAGAACACGGCTGTGCAGATGATAAAGTGCAGCGAGGAAAAAAAGTATAAATATGGGGAAGAAGAGCATGGCATCGATGCTTGAGGTGATCGGATGAAGAGAAGAGCCTCAGAAGTCAATCAAAAACACCATGGAAGAAGTGGACAGTGTTGTGGCTGACACTGGAGCGCGGTCGAGCGTTCTAGTGGATAATGTCAAATCATTTGCTGCTGGTGGGTTTGGAGGAATATGCGCTGTGCTAACAGGTCATCCTTTTGATTTGACAAAGGTCCTGTTACAGACAAATCAGTACAAAACGTCGGCTGCATGCATTCGTGGGACGTTGGCTAGTCACGGGCCGCTAGGTTTCTACAAGGGAGTAACGTCACCGCTGCTGGGAGTAACTCCTATGTTTGCTGTTTCTTTCTGGGGTTACGATGTGGGGAGAAAGCTTGTGTGTGCTGCTGCTGGCAAGAGTGCCGATGGAGCTGACTTGACTATTGGTGAGATTAGCGCTGCTGGGTTTTTCAGTGCAATCCCGACTACACTGATCGCTGCGCCGTTCGAGCGAGTCAAGGTAGTGATGCAGACGGCTAAGGAAAAGGTCAGCTTCACTCAGACTATTGGCAAGATATATCGTCAAGGAGGACTGAAATCTGTATTCAAAGGGTCTGCCGCGACACTCGCGAGGGATGGCCCGGGTTCAGCCGTTTACTTTGCGACATACGAATACCTGAAGGAGAGGTGGACAAAGCCGGGCCAGGATATGTCAATAGGAGCGATTACAATGGCTGGCGGGCTGGCAGGAGTATCCATGTGGGTCACTGTGTTCCCTGTGGATACAATCAAGTCTATACAACAATCTTCTGAGGTTCGAGTGTCAATAGCGGAAGTTTCACGTCAGATATACGCTAGAGGGGGTGTGAAAGGGTTTTTCCCCGGCGTGGGGCCGGCTCTTGCACGCAGTTTCCCTGCCAATGCAGCTACGTTCTTGGGTGTCGAGCTTGCCCGCAAGTTTCTTAATTCCTTATTCTAGCTTCCCAGACGCGCCCACGTAAGTGCTTACGTAACGGTGGTTTTTTGGAGGATGACAACAACATTTCATTTGTTTGTCATGTGAAATATTTACAGACCAAGGTCCCAGTGATAGAGTGTAGAAAAATAAACAGAAAAAGTAAGGGAAACACATGTGCTAGGTTTTTGATGCAAGCACAGCTAAACACGGTGTGACTCAGCAACGCTGACTTAGGCTTACTAGAGCATATCCAGCCAGGGCATCATACAATGGGTTTTTTTGTACCGGCAGACTCGCTGCCAAAGCTGAGAGAGTACAAGTAAGTTGGTTTTCACGAGTTCATTATATAGCTTGCAACTAACCGATTCCGAAGATACCAGTCAGAGGATCGATCACTTTTGACGAAGTATGTTCTCAAGCGGTTCTGGGTCTCATTTGAGCGGATCTTTCCGATCTACATGGCCCCCAATATGGTGACTCTTTCGGGTCTGCTGTTTGTGGTTGTTTCCGACCTTTTAGTGTTTTACTATGATCCACAGATGACGGGTCAAGCCCCTTCATGGTGTCCGGCAGTTCATGCTTTCAACCTGTTGATGTACCAGACATTCGACGCCTGTGACGGGATCCATGCCCGCCGTACCGGTCAATCAGGGCCGCTCGGTGAGCTTTTTGACCACTGCGTAGATGCAGTCAACACAACGTTGTCGGTCGTAGTGTTTGCCTCGGTCACGGGACTCGGACACGGCTGGCTCATTATCTTGTCGCAGTTTGCAGCACTGACAAACTTCTACCTATCAACCTGGGAGGAGTTTTACACACACAAGCTTTATCTAAGCGAATGCAGTGGGCCCGTGGAAGGAATTGTACTTTTGGTTCTACTTTTCCTACTCACCTCTGTGTACGGAAACCACCTCTGGTCATTTCCGGTTGTGCAGCTGCCCCAGTTTGAGGTCTCCAGTTTCCATGTTGCTTTCTTCATCGGCTTTTTGCTACTGGGCTACAACATCTACTCTGCTCAGAAAAACGCACTCTCATTTGTCGACACCCCACTTCATAAAAAACAGGCCCTGCAGGGTCTTGCTCCCCTGTTTTTTTACTATACCACCGTTTTCGTCCTCCTTCTATTACACAGTCCGCTGCTGCACTACCATGTTGTGGCGGTTCTCTTCACTATCGGTTCCTCACTAGCCTTTGTGGTTGGACGCATTATCCTGGCACACCTTACACATCAGCCTATGCCACTATTCAACTTCCCAATGCTGATTCCCACGCTTCAGATAGTACTGATTTGGCTGCTCACGGCCGTCTTCAGCGTTGGGTACGAATCCGCTGTCTCTTCTGTGGCGTATCTAGGTCTTGGAGTTGCCGTTGGCATCCATGGGATGTTCGTGCTTGATATAATCTACGAGATCACCACGTACCTGGATATTTATGCGTTCTCCATCAAGCACCCAAAAGAAGATTAGTCTGCAATTCTTATATATATACATTCTCTCTGCAAATACCACCGCTTCCCAAAATCAAGCCTGTGCTGGCTGCCCTTGGAATGCGCCCTCCGATCCCGGAGCTAGCAGCTCATTTGAGCTCTGCTGAAGCTGCATCTCCTTTTCAAGCTCCATCAACTGTGTCTCACCAAAAATGCTCAATGCTAGAGGAACTCCTAGCAACAGCGCCGATGACGTTAGCACCCACAGCCCGTTTCCCAACTTGTTGGCCGACGTAGAGACATAGCTCTTCGTGCTGTCGTACGCTCTAGTGAGTGCAGATCTCTGCTCTGCAGAAACGATGTCTCTAAGAGCACTGATTCTCTCCAGCAAAGTCTCGTTCTCGTTGAACTTGAGGTCGTTTTCGTCGAAATCGGATTCCGAGTCCGACTCGGATTCTTCGAATCCGTCTTCGGCCACATCTCTGACAGGCACTGTATCGCTTTCGTCTTCGATTCTTGTAAGGGTAACCATCGTTGCTTGCTTGTTGCTGCCTCAATGACGTTTTCTCTACTGAGTTAGCTTGTCAACATGCTTGCTTATATTTGCTACACGTTGAAAATTTTCCACATACTTATGGGCACGTCAGTAGTTTGGCAGACATGTCTTTCGTTCTTTCCTACGGCATAGGGTAGGTAGATAGTTGCTATGGTAGTACTGCTTTCCCCCGCGTATCTTTATCAGTCAGAGTCACTCGCACGTACTTAGCATCCGCGAAATCACCTTCAGCAGCTGCTCGTTCTCGCACGCAGCGCTCACACGCTCCTTGTCGTTCAGCTGCTTGTTCACCTGGTTCTCGCTTTGATGAGAGCCTTCCTTCAGTAAAACCAGTATCCGAAACCGTGAAGGGAGACACCGTTCTAGCCTCACACGAATGCCAAGTCCAATGAGCGTAGCCAGTGAACAATGCGTAATGGTGGGGGTTATTCTGACGAGCACCTCCCCTATCTGAGACCTGTCTGCGGGATACGTAACGTGAATATCGCTCAAATTCACTACTGCAAGCTGTCCCAGCGTCAGTGGATGCTCCGGGTCAGATATTGTAGCAATGAGGTCGTACACCTCCTGTGAATCAATAGGCTCGTCCTGCTCCTCCAGCTCGATATCTTCGATGTCAGATGACAACGTACTAACATCTGTCGCATCAGCTAACTCCGAGATCACCACCTCGTGCCATACGCCACCATCAAGCAGCGGTTTCTCACCTGTCGCTGCTGCAAGAAGCGAGAACCGTACAGTCTGAGAGTAAAGCAGCTCTTCCTCTGACTTTTCTACATTTGTGTGAGAAACGTCCAGACCACCCAGTAACCTCGTCGGAAGCTGGCTCGCGTCCAAGACGGTGGGATTTGCATTTATTGGGTCCGACATGGCTTCCTTTGCCTAGTTGCTGCTCGTTTCCAGCAAATGTATATCAACCACTCGCTTCTCACTATATTTAACCTTTATCATTACTAAACAGAATTGTAACAGAAATCTTTAAAAAAAAAAAAAATAAAGGGCATGCTTACCTACTTACTTAGTCAGACAATTACACTCCACTCAAGCATATTTTTTTGTCGGCCTGCCAAATAGACGAGAGAGTGAGTGAGTGAGAGTCCAAGAGAATGCTGCCTTCAGTAACAGAACTACTTTCCGCAATGTCACGACCGCAAAAAGTCGTGCTTATAGGACTCAGTGGAGCATCGAGTTCAGGCAAAACAACAGTAGCTTCAGTCCTCAAGACTCTGCTTCCACGATCGACTCTACTTCACCAGGACGACTTTTACCTTCCAGATGAACAGATTCCCTTTGATGAGCATTTCAAAGTGCACAATTGGGACACGAAACAGGCTCTTGACTCCGATAAGCTGAAACGGGAGCTCGTGAATCTCAAATCGCAGACTGGATACCACACGTCGCATGTTTCCAAGGAATCTTTAGCAAACGTTCAGGAAGGCCTTTCAGATCAGGTAAAAAAGAAGCTGTCTCAGAGGATACACAACGCATTGAAGAATGCGCATCAGGAGCTGACATTTGTTATTCTGGACGGCTTTCTTCTCTTCCACGATGATCAGATTGTCGCTTTGATGGACGTCAAAATTTTATTCAAGACCGATTATAACACTCTTAGAAAGAGAAGAGCTTCGAGACAGTATTTGATAGATCAGGGAGTCTGGACGGACCCCCCGGGGTACTTCGAGAATATCGTGTGGCCAGAATACTATCATAATCACCAAGCCTTGTTTGAAGGGGGACAAGACGAACAGAGAGTGAAGGACAACCTTGTTGATCTCAGCCAATATGCCAAAAACTTGGGTATTGTATCCTTCAACAACAATGACAATACACCACTCGATGAAACCATGGAAAAGGTGGTTCAATGCATTCTCAACATCATATAAACAGTCATATTCATTTATTTTTTGGTCGACTTTTGAGCTTTTTGCTCACAGATTTCAGCTCCGTGGATAATATCTGCTCCGACGTCTCTCCTTTCCGTTTCTTGTGGCTCTTAACACTCACAACACCCGTCCCTTTTCCATTCAGCACCTTAGATAGATCCTTGTTATCAGCCCATTCCTCACTGTTGTCATTAATAGCGTACTTCTCCAAATTCAAAGAGTTGATCAACTCTTTTTGTTTCGCTCGCAATTCCCTGACAGCCTCGTCTCCAGCTTCATTCAAATCCTCAACAAGCTCATTTTCAATATGTTCAATGTCTATGAAGTCTGTTGATTCCCCGTTCATCTGCTGTAACACCTCATCATCCTCCACTTTTGGCATCTCCTCCGAGATGGCTTGATGCAGTAAAGATCTGAAATGTGTGGATACCTTTCTAATAATCTTGGCAAACATAGCCATTGTCTGGTTGGACTCCACATTGAGCTCCCTTGCAATATCATCCAAGCTTTTGTGCTGAAGTCCAACTGCAACCAAAATAGCACTCTGCACATGCGATAAGCGTACCTGGCGATCAATCTTGCCCAAAAAGTAAAGGTGTGCCAGGCTAGGAAGCATATCGACGATGACATGGTAATCAATTAAATTGTTGGCATATGACTCAAGTCTTTTCAAATCAAATGGGGAAAAACTTCTGTCGAGTTCTTCCCTATTCAAAGAAGACACTTGCTGTAGTTTATCCGTCTTGGTAGCCTCCAAGATGGACAGAGCTTGGATCGATGAGAAATTGCTAAAGTTGTAGGACAACAAGTTGGAGAACCTTTTGTGGAAATCGCTCGCATACTCATTCAGCCATTTTTTCTCTCTATTTTCCAAAACCTTGATCATCACGCAAGTATGCTCTCCTGTCAAATCATTGGCAGTCTGTCTGAGATAAACAGGAGTAAATCCACTTTTCGTCCAGAACTTTTGCAGCTGAGATGTCAAGCCATACGAAACTCCAAGATAGTTCAAGTAATAAGGCGGAATGTGCGATAAATTGATAAACAATGGAGGGAGCTTTTCCTCTCTTCTGGGCTTGATTTCATCCATCAGACTTGCATTTTCGATGTCTGTATCGCCAAGTTTTTTCAGAGAATACCTATCATCAGTAGAAACGCCTCCCGATTCTTCAAGGTCGGTGAATCTTCCCTCGAAGTAGTGTGTCAGAAGCTCCAATGCCCTAGATCCATAACCCATGCTCGTATATTCAGGGTTCGTAGCAATACGAACAACTCTTGCTCCTGAGAGAGAAGCAAAGTCATCATCTTGGAACTGCTGGGATACCAGCCACGGAATTAAGTCTCCACCGGCTCTTACTCCTCTTCTAAGACTACTTTTCACACTTTCTTTTGAGATCTCACCCTCTAGAGCCACTTGTATGATACATAGGGGGGTAGGGATGGAACCATCCTTACCAGCATCAGGGCCAAACAAGGCATATAGCTGATGTGCAGGGGCATCAGACATTAGTTGTAAGTCATTGGGGGAATTCTTGTAGTGAGAAGAAACAAATAATGCCACCATCCTTTGTAGAAATGATTCAGAGACAGGGTCATAAGAGAATAAAGTGTCTCTATTGATGTGAAACAGATTACACTCAGATGGATGTGGGCACCCACTAGAACCGGATCTGTTTGACTTTGGAAGCTTGACGTCGAGGCATAGGAGCTTATTCAACCATGCCTCTACGGGATCTCCCGGGGTGTATCTAATGGGCTCATCGAGCTCAACCTCAACAAGTTTACGGCCTCTCAGGTCAAGTCCATTTTGATTGCTTCTTTTTGAATCCCTCGAAACTATTTCTCCTTCAGAATTCTCGGTTATGATAGAGTTGGAGTGATTCCTCAATTGCTGGATCAGTTTCAATGAGAGCGATCTACCGGTTCCTTCATATCCGTTTATTGTTGACGCCATGAAAATAAGGTATGGTCCGAGAAGCTTCTTCACAAGAGGCAATGGAATGGCAGCCGCCTCATCAATGATTAATAGCTCAGCCTGTCCTAGAACTTGGCTGTCAGTTGGTGAGATGTATTGAATTGTCTGTCTGTGAGATGATCTTTTAACATCTACCCTAACTATTGCCTTGGCAAATGATGGATTCGTCGATTGAATGATATCGTAGTCTTGGTGCTCAATATATCCCATGGCATCGAATCCCTTGAATATGAATTCAAAAAGCGTCTTGAGATTCTCAGGAGAAGGAGAAGTCACAAAAATATTTGAGTAGTCCTGGGATATTGCTGCAGCTATAGCGATTCCTAACGCCGCAGACTTACCACGACCCCTCCCAGCTGTTAACGTCACTGTTGTGTTTAGTGCTTTATCAGCAATAGAGTCTATAAATCTTAGAACAGCTTCTGCCTGGTTGACGGTCTTAGCTAGATTCACTAGAGATCCTGCAGGCTGCGTATCTTCTAGACTTTCTTTTAGCTCACTGAGTTCCCTTGCTTTAGGAGAGATAACATCCTCATCGGCAGAAGGCAAACGCTTGACGCCTCTCCCACCAGAAATTGGAAGCACATTCAGCTCATCATCTAGGACCAAACAGTTCTGACAATCTGCCAAGGACAAAAGAAATCTCTCGTTGAATCTGGCAACCACATCGTGGTGAGCCTCTGTACGATATCTAGAATGAATATCCATGGACATAGTGTACAATTGCTTGAGAGAAGTCATTGACTTTAAAAGAATAACGACCAAACCCCCTCCTTCAACGGTCTCGATGGTTCTGGCCATAAGATTGGGAGTCAGACCTTCAAAATCTTGTAGAATGCACATCCCAAATGTGTTTCCCAAGATTTTCTCTGTCTCCTTATAGTACACATACCGTATCTGCTGGTTTGATATAAACGCCTCAAATGGGTCTAATTCATTGGCCTCTCTGCGACCTCTTTTGATATCCTTTTTGATTTTGTCCTCTCTCTTTTTCCTATGTGAAGTGAATCCTAATAGTTTCTTCTTATAGGCCCACAGAATCGATTTGTTCATTTTCAGATTGGAGTTCATCATCAGATAGTGCAAGTTGGGAATCTGATCCCTCGAACGATCTCCCACCATCAAGATCAAGCTTCTCTCCCTTGTTTGAACTCCATTTCTGATTAAAGCGGGAATCCGTGAATCCAGCGCCTTCTTTTTGTTCCCACTCATCTCTAACTAGGGGTCTTATCTTAATCGAGCAAAGCTGTTTGATTCCTCAATCTCTTCCCAGTTTGATTAGCAACGGGTGTTCTGCATAGACTTTTGATGAAAACTCTCCTTTTCTGTCTTTGATCTTTTTTCTATAAAATTTTTTTTTTTTATCGTATATCCTTGGAAAATTGCATCTATTAGGTAGGTATCTCATTCGAGGCGGTGAACATACTCAAGAAACAGTTAACGGATTACAACTCGAGCTCATAACTGAAAAACCGTATCTCGGGTTCTGCAAAGTAGCACTGTACTTCCGGAGATACCCCAAACGTTTCAGCACCTGGTCAGCAACGACAAGAAGATTGTTAACCGAGCAAGAAGTTGTATTCACTGCCATAACGGTATCCGTTTATTTTGTACAACCCTACGCCAGAAAATGGATTGCTTGTTCCAATCAGCTGTCTGACTCCTGCTTCAAATAACGCTGTTCATTATTACCCTGAATTGATACTTCACACCCTGTAAATATGTATAGACTAGAAATGGAGACAGAAAAGGACTTCCACTATATCACTAGATACTTACTCATTATATCTTCTGCGAGTCTCAAATTTCCGTTGAAGCTGTAGATCAAATACATGTTGTAAGCAGCCTCCCTTTTCAGATCGAATTTCTCGTCTTCCACCTCAAACTGGAGCACCTTCTCATAGTAACTAATAGCCAAAGTGTTTAGTCCTAATAAGCTGAACGTTCTCCCCATGTTATAGTTTGTTTCCATAGCATTGTAGACGTTGTCGGACCCCTTGAGCTCAACGTATTCAAGCATATAAGATAATCCCTGTATAATTTGAAAGTTCTTGTTGATCGTTTGACGTTGCATGGATCTGTGAAGGTTTGACAGACCCATCAAAAACGTCAAGGAGGGATCTCTGTAGAAGTCCTTGTACATTTTTAGACAGTATGTCAAAGACGCACTATATGACTTGTTGATAAACAGGAACGTTGAGTAGAGGTAGTTGAGAAGCGGGTGACTTTTAGTCGTGTCAACGTTATTATTGGTCACCGCGGCCATACCAGAAACTTCCCTCTTATCTCTCAGCGAGTCATATGTTTTGATCTGCCGGAGTATATACTTTTGGTTGGGCGAGTCGACATATGGATGATAGAAGTACTGATTTGGTTTGCACGCCGCCAAAAAAGTACGGAGAGCCGGAAAGGAAAATTGATGATCATTCATCAAGCTTCTCAAATGATTCATAACAACCGTGACATCATTCGCAATGAAACCCACAGCAAGACCAACCAGTGTGAGCGTGACATCCTTTTTTTTGAATACATTGACATGTCTAGCAATTTCTTGTATTGATAGTGCATCTTCGACATTTGCCTCATACTCTGAAATCAACAGCGAGTATTTCATGAACAGGTCAAACCAGTCATCAAATAAAATACCCTTAAACTCCGTTTCTGCAACTGGTATGCGGCCTGAGTCCATCTCTTTAGAAATGATCATCTCATCTTGCAAGTATGGAAGTCTTGACAGCTTCTGATCAATGTTCAGTCTTTCAGTTCTACGGCGAAGCCCTGCATTGAACTTTCTGGCTTTGTCAGATGAAAAGAAACATCTGTATGTGGAGAATATTTCAATCAACTCCGAGACCTGGTCAATCCACATGGTAGCCACAGAAGCCCTGTCTTTATCTGTCATTATATGTGTTCTGTCCTCTAGGCGCTCCATAAGCTTGACGGCTTTAGCATATTGTTCTTTGACCCTGGTCGTGGACATTAAAACCTTCTTCTGTAACACTTCAGGAGCTAATGGCGGCAATCTTTTCCGCTTTGATTTCTTGGTGGGGGGAAGCTCAGCAATCAATGCCAATTGATCTGGGTCCCTGTCCAATAGAGCACCTTCAGTAGTTTGGAAGAAGGATTCATCTACATCCATCTGTTCAACCTCATCCATTAGCAAATTTCGACGAGCGCTTGCCCTTTCCTTACTTCTTTGTTCTTTTGCTTCCTCATATAACCTAGCCATACTGTTGATATCGTTCAAGTAAAAGTACACCTCAGCTAGAGCCACCTTTAATTCCACATTGTCAGGCTCATGTTCGAGAAGTCTTAGATAGGCATCTTTCGCATTTTCGAAATCTTCTGTTTCTCTCAAACACTTTGCAATAGAGAGAACCAGTTCTGGAGGACTTCTCTCATACATATAGGAAATTGGATAGAAATAGCGAAGCGCTTCATGATAAAGCCCAAAAGTTTCAAGCTCAGTTCCAATCCTCAAATATAGATCGCTGGTATCTTCAATGGCCTGGTCAAGAACATACTCGAAATGTCTCAGAGCTTCCTCCACAGCTTTAGAGTTGAGTCGGAAAAACCCAAACTGGATTCTTATGTCTATAGGAAGCGAATAATCCTTAAGCTTTTCAGAGCCGGGCAAACTTTGGAACTTCCCGTTTTCGAATCTTCGTTCATCAAATTCAGTATCTGTGGAGGTGTTCTCATCCCAAAATGTCTGGCTTTCGCGGTGCTGAATCCATCTTGATACCTGTTTCAAGGTTTTAATGCCAAGTGACCACGCAGCTTTTTTGGAATACAGCTCTAGCATTATATTCAACTCGGACCAGTCAAATGCAATAGATCGCAGTTCAGCAGTTGGATCTGTAGATGCCAATCTCCGGTACTTTATGTTCTCTTCCAAAATCCTGCTATACATTGTTATAGCATCTCCAACTCGATTTTCATCCACATAAACCTTTGCCAGTTCCCTGAAAAGTTTGGGTTCTGTGGGCATGAGTGCTCTCAGCTTCTGTAGACTATCATACGCGCGCTTGAACTGTCCTCGCTCTCTGTACAAACAGGCTCTAGCAAAAATAGAATCGTAGTCTTTGTGTCCACTGGATGCAATTGCCTTGGAATAACAATAAACAGCCTGTCTCGTATGACCCAGCTCAACTGATAATTCAGCTAAAGTTTTCCAAAACTCATAGTCCCATGGATGAAGGTGCGCTGCCAGCAGCCAAAAATTTGAACATTTGTTGAAGTTACCCTTGAGCCGGTATATTTCTCCTAGAGTCTTGTAGGCACTGAAGTTGTTCTTGTCCTGCTTTACCACTTCCAAATAGAGACTCATTGCCACTTGAAGGTCATTTCTAACAAAAGCTTCATTTGCTTCACTCAGAAGCTGCTTCACTTCTGGAGACAGCTCCTCTCTTCTAATTCTTCTGCGCATTGCAGCTAAACCCCCTTTCTTCTTCTTTTTCCCTTTCTGACCTTTAACTTTGAAATTGGTTGCTTCCCGTAAAGCATTTCGAAACTCAAAATCCTCGTCAATATCGTCCTCATTTAATAATTCATCGTCATCATCACTGAAACCAAAACTATTGGGTGTCAGATCTGCACCTCCCCTGTTATCCTCACCCTCGTACTCGTTTTCTAAGCGTGATAGCTCGCCCCCTTCTTCTTCTTCTTCGTCTTCCTCTTCTTCATAAAACTCATCAGGAAGCCCGTCCGAAAACTCAAGGGCCTCTTCGTTTACATAGTCATCATCTTCTGCGTCGTCCTCTATAAGGTCTCTTAGTGATTTTGTCTGGAGATCGTCAAGAAGAAAATCTTCGTCCTCATCATCGTCACGCTCAGCCATGCTGAGGTCTTCTGGATTCTACCCAATTGCTCAATAACTCTCAGAACTCTTCAAAAACTTCTTGTTTTTTATGTTTGGTGTAATGTTTCGTATTTGTTTTTATCGTTTTGTTTTCCTATTTTAACAAAAAAGGGCAAAATATTTTTTTTTGCTATTATTGATGTGGCAAAATACGGTGTAGCAGCGATATTGTTGAAACATTTTGATCTGTACCACTAAGGGCTTGCTTCTTTGAAAACTCAGAAACCAGTCCATCTAGATACTAAAACAGGCTCTCAAAATGGTAGGTGGAGTTCTTTGCATGCAAATGTGACCTTCTATGTTTAACTCATACTAACATGCGATCATGAAATTGCGATGCAGTTCTCAGGGTTCGGTAGGTTTAATTATAATGATAGCTCTCAGTTTGGATTGTTCCAACAAGGGATCCCCATGGCACAGTCATTTGATGACTATTTCCGCTGCTATCCCATCACAATGATGCCTGATACCACTAGAAAGGATGACGCCAACTTTGGAGGTAAGATATTTTTGCCTCAATCCGCACTCCACAAATTGACAATGCTCAACATTAGATATCCAATGCTGTTTAGAATCCAGTCAGAGTCCACAGGCATAGCAACTCATAGTGGGGTTCTGGAGTTCACCTCTGAAGAAGGACGGTGCTATCTACCCCAGTGGATGCTCGATACTATTGATGCCGAGCCCGGTTCTTTGGTAAATATTCAAACTGCCGATCTTCCTCAAGGATCCTTTGTCAAACTTGAGCCCCAGTCTGTGGATTTCCTAGACATAAGCGATCCGAAGGCGGTGCTGGAAAACGCGCTGAGAAAGTTCACGACTTTGACAGTTGATGACATCATCCAGCTGGACTACAATAACCATATTTATAAGATAAAGATTCTGGAAGCTAAGCCCGAGTCGCAATCTAAAGGAATATGTGTGATAGAGACGGATCTTGAGACCGATTTTGCACCTCCTGTAGGGTATGTGGAACCTGATTATAAGAAAATGAAGGAGGATGCCGATCGGCTCAAGAAAGAGAGCGCATTGTCGAATCCTGCTCTGAGAGGTGAAGGCTCAATGGCAAAACAAATCAACTATAAGGAGATCGTCAGTGACGCCGCCAAACAGCAGAACAATAAGTTTGAAGGTACCGGTGTGAAATTGTCGGGAAAGAAAGCTAACTTGAAAGGACCCTCTGACGATAGACAGAAAATCGACTCTGCTGCACTGGATCTCAATGGTCCTGTCAAACCATTGAATCTACCTGACGGATACTTGTTTTTTGGATATCCTGTAAAACCTTATAGAGATGATTTTGATGACGTTAAGACAAAGTCAAGCGATAATGAAGCACAAACCTTTCTTGGACAAGGCCAGTCTTTGCGGAACAACAAAAAGAGAAAGGATAAAAACAAGAGTCACCCACCAGTTAAGGATAAGGCCAGGTCACCGGAAACTATCATCATTGACTCAGATTAAACATGTGGCCTGGCTTATCCAGAAAGGACACCGATGCACAGATACACACAAAAGAGAAACGCGCGTTCTATTTAAGTTGGTGCAGTCTATAAAGACTGCGCCCTATATATTCATCAAAAGACAAAACTGCAAGCTGATCAGTTGTCAACTTGTCCTCATATCCAGCGATCTTGGCAGATCTTAGCAAACCGGCGATTTTTCCCATACCCACGGAGTCCCAAAGCGTAGCCGTTTTGGAGAAATCGTGCAATGCAACTACCACTGCGCTGGTCCATGTTTGATATTGAACATTAGCGTAATGATAAGCTGCTGCAGGTTGGTTATCCTTCGAGAAAGAGACGGAAGATATAGGACCAAACACCTCCATCAGCTGTTGAATAATATCCTCATTGATTGAGGAAGCGATCTGCGGTCGGTTTTTCCATTTTAGCCTCACTTTGGGAGGAAGAGCATTGCGATTGAAGAGCGGCTTCGTCGTCGAGCTCGACAAAGACGGTCCACTTTGCAGGGATTCTAGCTTCGACTTTCGCATCAAGCTAGTTTCCCTTCTCAGAATCTCTATTTTGCGCTGTCGCTGCAGACTTTGAAAGTGGTGGGTCTGAAAGCTTCTCTCGTTACTCAAAAGTTCGTCCTTCCATCGTTTCTGCTGTTGGTTTTGTAATTGCCTTGATTTTCGTTGCTGATCTCTACTTTCAAGCAGTTTGTCATATCGAGCCTTATACTCCTTGCTGGAGAGAATCTTGTAGCTTACAGAGATCTCCCTGAATTGCTCGTCTGCATTGACAGACTTGTTTTTATCGGGATGAAGTACCAATGCTCGTTTTCGATATGCTTTCCTGATATCGGATGCAGATAAGTCATTTTTTTTGATATCCAGCAGTAGAAGCTCGTATGCCGTTCTCGGTCGCGTTATTAGCCAATCATACTCCCGGTCAATGTTGTCTTCCGCCATGTCCGGTATTTACCACAGTGATTGTGTTATCGCTTGTTAATATCTTTTGAAATTCCTCTGTATATTTGGTCAGTAGAAATGAAATATGGGGAGCACTTACCCGGTTTGGAGAAAAAAGTATACTGAAAAAATTTTACTACAACATCATCTCAACTGCCATAACCACCATACTCTTTAGCAGTATCGGCTTTTGCTGCACAAATCAGCAGCCAACATGCTCCAAATTGTAAGTATCTACTTATGAGTTACCTGGTATTACACCATCTGCAATTTTGCCCTGTTTATGATGATAATTTTATCTCAGCTCACTCTGAGTTTCTAAAGTGAAGATACCAACTTGTTTCCAACATTCATCATACTATCTGATAACAGAGCTTTTTTGCCAGATGTGGTAAACCCAGGCTGATTTATGAAAGCGTCCCAAACTAACTCAGGTAACTTAGTAAACATGAACTCGTATTTCAGGTTATATATAGAATTAAGGTAATAACTATAGTTCAGCACATAGCTATAATTGTTGTTGGTTTTATTTTCAGTAGTCAAACTATGCCGTAGAGCTTCTTCCCCTTCTCCACGTTCAGCAATATCAACTCCAAAGGTACCAGTATGTGGCTCTCGTGCGAGTCATGCTCAGTAACTTTGGCTTTGATTCCGAGAACAGCTGTTTCAAGTAATCCTAAACGGGTTGCAATCTGCTTTTTTTCAAAGCTTCTTACCGACAGCAGCAGGTTCAGGTAGGCCAAAAGCTGATTAACATAGGCTATCTCAAACGTGTCTGCTGTCGTCGAAACAGGAAAGCAACTTGAAGTGATATCGTCAAACAATGCTAAAACATCCTCGGCACGGTTTGCTGTCAGAGTAATGTATTTAGTAGATCTCGGTGGAAGAGCAGGAGCTTTTGGGGTCTCATCTGAAACCTGGAGCTCAGCGATCTGGGATTCTAGATTTGCCAGTGGTGGTGGTCTATCCCTCAGTAGCAGATCTTTCAGAATCCCAATGAGGGCTGCTTGCAGTTCCCCGTTGGCCACTTCACGTAGTGTGTCCATAATGAAGCTGTAGCATAGAGACTCATTCAAATTGATCAAAATTTTGGCTAAGAGCGAGTAGAAGAATTTCCTTAGAAGTGAGTAAGGGAAACTCAACGCTAGCATGGTCAAAGTTTGAAGGTAGCAGGTAACATACAAGTTTTGCAGGTCCGAGTATGTTGATAGACGACTTGCAATCTTTGGATCCTCCAGTAGCTTCATCGAGATTATCATTGAACACCCAATCGCGGGGATATGGACAATTTTTGAGTTGAGCGCAAACGGTGTCAACAAGCACACCTGAAGCTTTATGAAGTCCAAGAAGTTGGTATTCTTCAATTCATACTTCTGAGAGAAGGCGTAGCGAGAACAAGTGAACAGAACAACACTTGTGATAGTCGATACAAAGAGCTTTGCAGGACTGCGGTCTCTGAAGGAAGTAGAATTGTAGTGATCAATAGCAAGGCTGATGATATCGGTTACACTTGAGATCTTCTGGCCTTCAAATACGTGCACTGCATTTTCTATTTCCTTGTCTAGTAGAGTGTCATACTCAAGGTCCATGCAGGACCCGAGAGCCACGAACCTGTCCATTACTTCAAAGCTCGCTCCTTCGGTGTCTTCGGGCGTTTTCAAGGAAGGGAAGGCCGCTTTCAAAATGTTTATCGTCTGCATAAAACATGCATTTTCAACGACAACAGAGAAAAGCAAGACAAGCAGCTTCCCCTGCATATAATTTTCCTGCTCAGTGACTATGATGAGGTCTTCCAAATCGTCGGAGTTGTCATCAGGAATATCCGGAGGCACATAATCTCTTATAAAAGTGTAGAGACGTCTCGTTATTTGCAATTGGGATGTGTTTAGGGGTTCCAAAGTCACGAAATTGATCAACGCCGGTACCACCATGCCTAAAAACTTTGACGGATATATTGTTCTATTTCTTCTCAGACAACTGCTAATAAGCTCTAGCAGCGAGTGCACCTTGAGGAGGTAAACTCGCAGGGGTCTTGCGAGGTGGAATTCTCTCTCAGTTTCGGACTCAAACGCATCTATTTTAGCTGGATCCACAGGAGGCTGCTCTCTGACAGTGCTGATCAGCTCGCAGGCGGTCAATAGCAATTCTTTTGGGCTTCCATAATTGGAGAGTAGATCAAATAGTTTAAGGACAGCCATTGCAATCCGTTGCTTTGATAATCCCATAGTAAAGCTAGTATTATAATCCAGAAAATTGATAAGAAGAGGTGGAAGGTCCCATCCAACTTCGTATAACAGTTCATGGTTGGAATCCAACACATCGTAAAGCTTCTCCAGCAGTAAAACACACTCGTCCTCAGAATAGATCGAAGGCTCCGATAGATGCACATCCAAAATAGTGGAGTAGGACAAGAAATCCTTTTCCTCATAGCAGTCTACAGCTGCATCCTCTAGGATCTGCAGGATCTCGTCAATGTTGATAGCAGTTATGGTGGAGGTGGATTCCAGCTCTGTATCGGACATCCTCTGTGGCTTCGAAACAAGAGGCAAAGCACAACAACGAACGCAGGACCCAGTCTTGGAAAAAGAGAGCAGTGGGATTCAGCAGACACAAAACAGAGTTTGGTACTCCGAATCACTGAAGTCAAGAAGTAACCTTTGAGGCGAAAAGGAATATTCTTTTCTCTTTGCTTCGTGTATACGGTATATTATTTTCTTCTTGCTAAAGTACTATTTTTTTACACCGCGCACCTACTGAATCAGTTAATCTGCCAAAAAGCTGTCTTACATAAACAAAGCGCAATATCTCGAAAATAAGCAGGACTCAAAGCCATTGAGGCCACAATATATTCTCTCCTCAGGCAGAAGGGAACGAGCACGAGACTGACCCAGAAACTTCAGCTTTTGCAGCTGGGTCTAGTCTGCATATTTCTCCCAGCCATTTGGCTTCTTTAGTCCTAGAATATTGTAAAACTTGGAGGTACACGAGTATCCCTTGAAAGTGAAGTCGTTTTTGGGACTGCACATACACTTTCCCTGCGCTCTTATTGTTTCATCAACAGGGCAGTTGTGGAACGGAACATGGAAGTACCCGACATCATCGAAAAAGTGTATCTCGTCCTTATGAAGGAACAATGAAGCTGCAATTGAATGCACAGGAGCGTCTCCCCATCGCTCATAGAAAAATCCGCCTGCTTGATCGAGGAACTCGAAGTACTTCAAGTATGCCTCGGATCTCCACAATGACAGCGATCCAACCTCAAAGTTGGACCAGAAATGGCACCCGTTGTACGTGCTTCCACCATCGTCAGAGATGAAGTCCAGCAAGTTGTCTTTCGGAAGATATTGTGGGTTCTCCTTGGTGAAGGCCCTGGTCGTCTCCCAAAGTGTAGGGATAGTCTCCTTATATTCAGGCAGAGAGATGGTGAATCCATACTTCTTTTTGTTATCTTTCATGTACTTGAATACATCGTAGTTAACATCACAGTAGATCTTGATACCCGGTTCCACTCTCCAATACCATTCAAATTGATCCAACAATGGATGTCTAAAGAAAAACCCAGATTCGTATCTACACATGTGTCTGTAGGAGATGGAGTCCCCGTAGATAATACCTTTTTCTTTCATGTCCTTTCTGACCTTTGCTGCCTTCTCCGTGTCGATCCACTCAGGGAAGCTCCACTGCTCATGTGGGATCACACCATAGTGAGTTTTGCCTGAAACTAAATCACTGGTTACCTTCTTGAACTCATCATTGAAGTCCTCATCATTGAGGAAAACCCAATCGTAGTGATACTTAGAGTTAAATCTGTCCTCAATCTCTCTGATGGAACCCACAAGCTCCCATAGATCAGAGTTTCTGGCCAACGATACAAAGGTAGCCTTCTCTTTTCCTCCTTCGGTTACCTCGGATTGGATCACAGCATGCTCATCAACACTTAAAGGGTCTGAAATACCACTAGCTGCAGTAACTGCAGTACTACCAGACTCCACCTTACTCTCGCTAGTCAAACTTTTCTGTGGAGTCACTTGTTTAGCAGGAGTAGAACCCTTGGTCAAAATGTATCCAAATATGAACAGCACAACTGTGAATACAGCGAAACGGACGAGCCTCGCATTTGTTCTAGCCATGTTTCGTGTATATGAGATCCGCTTTAGGGAACCAAGGGAAAGGAATTAGTTTCTAGGGGGATGAAAGCAAGGGATCAAAGTCTGATGTTTCACTTTTTTCCCTCAACTGAATAATATTCTTGATGTTCTCGAGGACCCGTATATCAGCTTCTACTTTACTCCTGGAATATCAGATCGTATCTGCGATAAAACAGATGATAATCGTCCTTTTGTCTGCTTCACCCTTTACAGCCCGCGTACTACAATTTCTTTAATTCTTCGCGCAATTTTTTTTTTTCGTTACGTGTCGAGGTCCTGCTCACAGGTTGATCTACCCGGTGCAGAGGTTTATTACAGCTCCGGTGTCACAAACGCTATACTTCATAATGTCCCTAATAATAGCATCTCAGTTGGCTTCTACGTTTGGTTCGCCTGTCTTTGCCTTCTTACGTTCTTGCTTCTTGAGTCGTCTCTCTTCTGCTTGCTGTCTGCGCTCCTCAGCTCGTTCCCGAGCCATAGCTCTCTTTTGTTCAAGTAATTCCTCTCTGACCCTCTGTTCTTCTGCGTTTTTATCAGTCAACAGCTGAGTATATTTTTGGAAATCAGCCATTTTTTTCTCTCCACTAACCTCCAAAAACTTCACGTTGCACGATGAACCTGAAGTCAATGACCAGTCCCTCATAGGGTCGCAAGTGCACCTGGCCTGCCTTCTAAAAGCGTCATCTAGAGGGCATGAACCAGCAACAGTATGTCGATACGAAATGTCCTGAAATAGATGTATCTGTTCTTTGCGCATGAATTTAGACACCGCAATAGTATGCACCGGAGCATCGCCCCATCTCTCGTAGAAAAAGCCTCCAGCCCTATCCAAGTGATGTGCAAACTTCTGGTATAACTCCGAGCGGAAGAAGTCTAAATTCGCAATCTCGAAATTGGACCAAAAATGACAAAGATTGTATGTTTCACCGTCGTCATCAGACATAAACTTCATCAAATTCTCAGAATCACTAGGAATACTTGCATTGACATCAACATCATTGAAAAACTGTACCGAGGTCTCCCAGAGCGTTGCAATGGTCTTTGGAAACTCCGTCATGGAGAGAGCAAAACCGTAGTCTTTATGGTTGTCAACCATGAACTTGAATGGGTCCTCTAGAATGTCGCACGAGTAATATATAAGGGGCTCAACCCTCCAGTAGTATTGATAATCGTCTAGAATTGGATGCTTAAAGAAAAACAATGAGTTGAATCGACACATATGCCGGTAGCTCTCACTTGATCCATACGCAACATTAGCAAACTTTCTAGATTCTCGAACTTCTTTCGCCTTCTCAGTGTCAATAAAGTCAGGGTAAGACCAGTGTTCGTACGGAATTATGCCGTAACGTGCTGTTCCAGACACCATCTCACTCGTCAGATCTATGAACTGCTCTGAAAATGGCTCGTCGTTTAGGAACACCCAATCGTATTGAAATCGGTTATTGAACCTCGTTTCTAGCTGATGAATAGATCCCAGCATGTCGTACATCTCTGAGTTTCTCACCAGCGCAACCAATGTTGCATTCTTCTTCTGGCTGTTTCCAAAATCTCTCTTCACCACTCTCCTCTGTTCATACGGCTTATACCGGGTGGTCATGGAGCCTTGATAGTTTTCTGGAAGCGGAGCAGCCTCCGGATTAGTTTTCTTGGGATTGTCCAATAATGTTCCCTTCACTACGTTAACATGGTCATTGGTCTCTATTTCTGGAGCAAGGCTCTCAATCGGTGTTAAGGGGCTAGGCACTTGTTGGTCCTCTTCAATTTCTAGTTGCTGTGTGGTCTTGGGAGTAAAAATAGAGTCGGTGCTATGAATGTTGTCCAGGTGCTCACGAATACTACTAACGGAAGATTGTAACTCGAACACCTGTCTGACAGAGCCATAAATGAGACTGGCTATGAGCACAACTCCCAAAGCAAAGAAAAGCTTTATAGGAGAGGTACGAAAAGTGCCAATTCTCATTTCGAGTCACAGTAACGAGTTGTTCCGCTCTACTGTGGCCGTTCTCTGTAGCCAGCTCTTGAAACGACCCTCTCCGTTTGTCTTGGCTATGGACTTCTGTCAACTCAACCCCCCCGAACCAGTTAGCTCAACTTTTTTGTTTAGTAGTAAATTAAGAATCTATTTTTGATCGCTGTGTGACCTTTCGAAAAAGAGAACTCAACAATGAAATATTGCGCAAGACAATTTTGGAATGCCGAAAAAGTGCTTGGCAGATAACTATGTTGCGGAGGAAATCACTTCATTTGTCAAAAGCCCCGCCCCCTGTAAGAGTGACTACAATACAATAATGTACATAGTGGTCCAATTTATGCAGGGGGTATCCCAGATAAAAGTTTCGATACGATCCGGAACAGAATACAATAAACTACTAACCGTTGGGCCTACGTAAACTTGATATTGATCTTCTTTTGATGCGGAGGCGGGGCTTTTGTTGGCGTTGTATAGATGTCTATATACTTTCAGTTCATCGTCAATTGGTGTATGATTGCCAGTCAGCTGGCTTCTCCAGCCCGGCTACATCGTAGTATTTAATGCCGCAGGAATAGTCTCTGAAGGTGAAATCATCATTCATATCACACTTACAATTTTGCTGACTCCAGATATCCTTGTCAACCGGACACATGGAGTAGAAACCATGGTTGTATCCAATTCTATCAAAATAATGAATCTGATTCTTATCAGCAAAGAGCGACACAGCTATTGAATGGATTGGAGCATCGCCCCATCTCTCGTAGAAGAACCCCCCTTTCGAATCGAGGAAGTTGAAAAACTTCTCGTAAACTGGAGAACGCCAAAATTCCATATCTGCAATCTCGAAATTAGTCCAGAAATGGCACAGGTTGTATGATTTACCAGCATCGTCCGATATGAAATCAACTAGGGATTGTTTGTGCTGTGCTTTAGGGTTGTTCTTTAGAAACTCTCTCACTCCACCCCATAAAGTTTTTATAGTTTCCAGATACTCGTGGATTGTGATTGTAAAGCCATATATCTTGTTACCCTCTCTGAGAACTTTGAACGGATCGAAGTCTATATCGCAAAGGAAATCCACATCAGGCTCCACTCTCCAATAGTACCGGTACTGCTCCATGAGCGGATGCTTGTAGAAAAACCCTGAGTTGAACCTGCACATGTGTCTATAACTCTCGGAATCAGCATATATTATGTTCTTCTCAGTCATTTTCTTTCTCTCCTCCTTAGCCTTGTTTAGATCGATGTTGTCTGGGTAAGACCAATGTTCTTTGGGTATAAGTCCGAATTTGGCTGCTCCTGATACACTGTTTGATATTCTCGTTTTGAATTCCTCACTGAACTCCTCGTTGTTCAGAAACACCCAATCGTAGTGGTACCGCTTGTTGAACTTATCTTCTAGTCTTTCAACAGACTTGAGAATGTCATCGATATCATCATTTTTGCACAGTGTCATGATAGTGGCATTCTCTCTTGGAATATGTCCGGGTACTGGCGCAGGCGCCTGAACGCTTGAGGACTCTGTTGAAACGAGCACTGGCGTGGGCACTGAAGACTCAGCCGGCACAGGCGCTGAATCTGGTACCACGGTATCTAAGGAGCTAGAGGCAGATTGTGTGGTCTTGCCGGCTAATGGCAAAAGCCCACGGCTCTGAACCTTGTAGAGAGATACGAACGTTAGCAGAATAGTCACCGCAACGAAAAGTCGCAGTAGAGCCACCTTTCTGAGCTTCGGTAGCAACCTCGACAAAACCATTCTCTCACACTATCTGAAATGCCTGGTTGTAGTGTTGTCTAGTAAGCATGTTGGAACTGCGAAAATACCTTATATTAAACTCATCTGCTGTGTCTGCCGCTTCCAGCACTCTGAGGTAAGAATAGTATAAAATGCAGGCCAGGAGATATTCGCTTGCTTACGTCATCATGTGATTTGAATGCATATGCGAGTTGCATTTCTCCTTTAAGGTGTGCGTTACAGGGGGGGGTTGATGAGTCTGTTCGATAAGAACCCACGTGAGCAAACCCTATCGCTGGGAATGTCACTAGCCAAGACATTTAATAGATTACATGAAGGTAGTTTCCGCTGCTGTATTTCTTCAGGTGAAACGTGTCTCGTAGCTCGAGGGCATCAAATGGACGATGGCGATTTCCTTTTTTGCTCCTGAGAACATAACGGAAGTACAGCAGAAAAGCTGCCGAGGTTTCCACTTTCGAGCTTCTTGATTGTCCATCTTTTTACTCTCAATCCTTTTTGAGCAAACGCCGATCTGCAAGTCGCCCAATTAGTGATGCTTTCGAAGACCTACATGAACGCGGTGATTCTGCCTTCTTGCGCCTCGCATACGGAAATACACATTCTGGTGAAAAACACATCGTGTGGCGCTTTTAGCGAGTTTTTCTCAGGCTTGGCGTGAAAAGAGTTTGTATGTAGGTCGGTCGACGAAATCTCTGATGAAAAATCTGTTTGTAAACTACAATGCGACTTGAAATTATTGCATCCTTTCAGATAACGCCGGCACGTGACCAGACTCAGACGTTTGGTCACGTGCAAAACATCTGTATGAAAAAGCATACAAAATTTCAGATCGCACTGTATACCGTAGGCGACAAAAAAAGAAGTTGATAGAGGGTAAAGCTAACGGATTATTGAGGCCGCAGTAGCAACACCCGTGGTGCTTGCTGCTATTGTCGTTGTTGCTGCATCTCTTTACACCCTTCTATATGGTTTGTCAGGAATATATCCAGCGCCATTTGCCTATTCTAAGCAGAGATAAGAATGGCAAATAAAAGACGCCCCCAAAAAACAAGAGGCCTGCATTACAGGAAGTACACGTATGGGGCAGTCAAAGATGAATCTACTTCCAGTAACTCCGAGGAAAATGAGGAGAAGCCCTCAGTAGAGATGCCTGCTCATCCAACTGTGTGGTACGGAGAGCTATGGCCACGATCGGAGTTCCAGAAAGTTGATGTACTAAAGGTGTCTCTAGCTATTCAACGGGGCTTTGCCATCGAGCATATATCCAACCGGGGGCGTAATCTAAAGTTGCCGTTTGAAATCATCATATACATTCTCGAATGCTCGCAGCGACCGGCATGTGTCAATCATCTCTTAATCTGCAAGGCAGTATATCTTATTTTGTTACCACATCTATACAGATATCCGATTCTGACTTCCTCCAACTTCAGCACCTTCGTTGAATCTGTATCCATGCCCCAAAGCAGAAAGAAGTTTGCCGACTATGTGAAAATTTTGGATCTGTCTCAAACCGTACAATCTGGCAAGAACTCTTATGTTTCAAAGCTTCTTAGAAGGTTCAGTCGCTCTCTTGAAGTGTTTGTCGCATCGCAGTCAAGCTTTGGGTTATCTCCTCTCATTAGTCTCCGTCTCTGCCACAATTTAAAAGTACTCGATCTTCGATTGGTCTCTGAGACGGTAAATCTTAGCGAGTTGTTTAACTCCATCAAAAGCTCACCTTTGCTTGAACAGTTGTCATTTCCTCGGTCCTCTATTTCCTGTGAAGATTACGATATGGAGTGGCCAGTGAATCTTTGGTACTTAAGGCTTCAAGGAGGTATCTCCAATAAGTTTCTTACCGACTCCAGATTCCCAGATTCCATCACCACTCTGCAGTTTGCTCATTGTCCTAACATAAATGGCGAGGCGATATCAGATATGCTTATGCGAACAGGCTATCATTTGAAAAGACTCTCAATTTTCTATCCAATGCCAGGCTTGAAAGCTAATTCTATGGATATTGTATTTCTCTATTGTCCTGTTTTGACATATTTATATCTCAATGTTGAGTACTTCTCGAAAGACTTATTTCATGATGAACTTCTCCCCTTACTGAAAGATATTGAAAGACCCTTGAAAACCCTTGTCATTGATTCCTCGGGTTTGCTAGGCCAAGGGTCAAAAATCCACCCCGACGATCTGACTATAGCAGTGGCAGAAGAACGATTACCTCATCTCAGAACTCTGAGAATAAACAAGCTCCTGGGTTGGGACTTCACCAGCGAGTGCGTGCAGGATTTAGTGGGCGAACTAGAAGAGCGCAACGGGTCTGTATTTACTGTGTAACATAATACCAAACTATAGACTTTTATTCATGAACTTTCTTCGAGTAAATGCCAACCAGTACTTGGAAGGCTTCGTGTTGTCCTCTGCATACAGCCTTTCGATAAGACGGGTAGACAGTTCTTGTCTAAATTGCGAAAGATACTGTCTCAACAGAAGACCCTCATTCTTGTCTGCAGGTGGTAGATAAAGAGTGTTTAACGGAAACCCAATGTCTCCAGGAATTGCAAAATTATCTAGGGATAGGTTTGTTAATACTCTGACAGCCTCACTCTTGGGTGTTCTTGCATTCAGAGCATTGAGGCATTGAGATACAAATAGGATCCCGTAGATAAGCGCACGGTCCGCAGGTCCTTTGATTTCAAAGTTTCTAAAGAATGAATTGGCCCTGAATAGATCCAGGATCTCGTCGATGATATCGTAATCAGATTGGCTTGGGTAGGCTGGGCCCTTCAAATTAGTCCGAATAGGAAGAACAGCGAAATTCCCAACGATTCGCGAGTCCTGTGACTCTTCGCCTAAGAATGTCGAATGATACGCCTACTCAACCAGCTCATTAGTAACGATTGCTGTTTGATGAGGAGCCCGGCAGTCACTAGACACTCCAGTGAATACCTTCTCCTGATAGAAACAATGCATACTTACAGGCATTCTCTCAGTTCGTGATAAACTTGCTTGTCAGTGTCCGTTGCTGTCTTACGGCGACCTAGCCCACCACCAATCTGTGTCAACTTCTCTTTTTCTTCCTGTAGGGATATGTGCCTTTCTGGCCTTTTTCGAATCCGCTTAGTTCTGTCGGTGCACAGATGTCAGTTCCCCCCTCCTCATTTTCCCATACCCCCTGCGAAGTCTCTCTTGACTGCGCCACCGCAACTTCAGGCACAAGCCACATTCGGTCCCCAACGGCATCCAGCAGGCACTACCTAACGGCGACCTGGTTAGTCTAGGGGATGGCCGCCAACCACCTGCTACGGGCTTATGAAGTGATAATGGTCTCCGTGTTACTGTCACCCGGCTGCGTCTCAGGATTTCCCAGACACATTCGATCTGTACCCCGAAGCCCCCTCCGCAAACTAGAAACAACGTTCCAGGGAAAATAACAATTGGCAGGAGCCTCGCAGAAAAAAACCACACAACAACCCAAAAGGCGAATAAGCTCGATAAATACGATTTTGCTTGTTTGCTTAGTCGCAAGACATCAAAAAGGAAGCCGAGCCAGTGCAGATTTGGTCCTAGAGCTTCTTGTGGTGCCAGAAGCTAAATACAGACAGACTAGCTATCTGCTTCTGAGCTGCCAGTGACTGCTTTGGATTGGTGTTGAGATAATCAGGTTATCGTTTGTTTCTTCGTCCTTTATCACTTGCATATCCAACCCTTGCGTTCTACTTTGCCTCTACTGCCTTTAGTTCACCGACCTCGTCTTTGCCTCAATTCTTTGCTGCTACTGTTCTCATTGATCTCCTTGTGGAACCCGCGTTACGTTTCTCTCGTTCGTGCAGCGTGAAATTTATTTCTCTACCCCTCCATATCATATCACATTGATCAAATGACTCTCCCTGGAGATGAGCTATCAGTCTCTGGCATTCCGCCTCTTCCTCAGTCAAAATTTCAAAATGTCCCCCCTCATCAAACGAATCAGAGCTTGTACTTAGGTCCACAGAGTCAGCAAACCCAACAAACCCAGCCACACTATTCCGGACATTTAGACTATCGGAGCCAACAGGGGCATAATATACAGTACGACAAGCGCGGTCCTCAGAATGATCCTTCCTATCCGGTTCATAATAATCTCTCTGCTCAGCAGCCACAATATTCCCATGGGAACAGGACCTCGCCTCACTATTATGCTTATCAACGACCTCCAGCAGCTCAGGGTCCCCCTGCTCCACCGAACTCTCAAATCTCACACGTTACTCATAGCCATCAGCTAACTTCTGCAAATCAAGGTTTACATCCGTATCGATCCCAGTCTGGTCACCAGAGTTTGAACCCCAATACGCTCACCTCTAACGATCCACCCCAAATGGTTGTCGCGCCCGGCAATAGTCACTCGCAATTGCCGTATCAAGTTCAGAATTCATCTCACGAGAGCCAGAATTATAAAAGAGACGAGCTCTATCCTTCGCCCAATGTGAGGCAAAATATTCCACCTCGTAGATCTGTTTCGGATCATGTACCGAGACAGCCGGTGAAACTTCATTCAGGTAAGCAGCCTGTTTATTCTCATCACTCACAGAACGGAAACAACCTTGGAAGAAGAACCCCCTCGCTGCCTCCCATTAGTACGCAAAGAGCTGTACCCGAACGGCACCAACAGACGCAAGTGCCCTTCTCAACGCCGGTCCCTCAACCTTCCGAAAGTTCTGGTCAGCAATCCTCACAGGCCGATAATAGCAACTTCAATCAGCAACAGACATCAGAAGCTTTATTACTTAATCAGCCACAGGCGTCATCTAAGAGCCCTATCATACGCCAGTCTTTGAGCTTCCTGAGGGGATCGAAAAGCTCCTCATCTGGGGCTCTTTTCAATGATTATTCGGACAAAGCCTCTACTGGTGCAATATCAAATGGTTCGAGTAATCATAAGAATCTGGAGAAATATCATTCAGTAACTAGAACACAGACTGCAAGCTCCGGAAGAGTAATCCCGCAAAAAAGTGATATAAACACTTCATTTAGTTCTGTTGAAATACCCAAAAAATCTAGAAGCTTAACCTCATTGACCAGGCGAGTGACATCATCTGCCTCTTTGAGAAGCTCAGCTGACAGAGACAAACTTTGCGTGAGCCCTTCTGTGAGCTCAAAAACTATTGTGACAGCTTCTTTGAAACTGCCTTATGTTTATCCAGCTGTTTTATCCCTTGTTGCGCGAGCCTTTAGAGAAAAGATTCAACTTGGTGCTAGGTTCAAAAATGGTCTTGAATACAGGGACTCGTTTACTGGTACCGAAGCTGTGGATGTTATATCAAGAATAATAAGAACTTCCGATAGAAATTTGGCCTTGCTTCTTGGTAGATCTTTAGACGCACAGAAATTTTTCCATGATGTCACGTATGAACATCGCCTTAGAGACTCAAGCAATGAAGTTTATCAATTTGCGGAAGAAGTATTCAACCCATATACCTCTAGTGGAGCTGAGTTTGGTAGACATGGGTCCATAACAAGTGGAACAGACTATCCGGAAGAGAACTCCACAACACCCCCTTCGGCCTCTTCGCCAACTGTCGGAGGCTCTAGAGGAGTCATGAACACTATTCTTCCTTCATCTGAGGTTCCTGTGATTGGTGTTTTTACTCTGCTAACTGAATGCTATTCACCTACCTGTTCTAGAGACAACTTGTGTTATAGCATTGCTTGTCCAAGAAGACTTGAACAACAAGCAAGACTGAGT
This sequence comes from Ogataea wickerhamii, assembly GCA_030559035.1. Taxonomy (NCBI): domain Eukaryota; kingdom Fungi; phylum Ascomycota; class Pichiomycetes; order Pichiales; family Pichiaceae; genus Ogataea; species Ogataea wickerhamii. The sequence goes on from JAKTQX010000002.1 coordinate 141,295, forward strand.
ATGAAGTCTAGTGGATTGTCTAGGTCAGACTCACACTTATCTCTAGGAGGAAAAGATGAGCAGACTGCATTTTGGCAGATGACCGTGCCGAAGAAGTTCCTTGAGAGCCTTGACAAGAATGAAATCAAGAAACAAGAATGTATATTTGAAACTATCTACTCTGAGCGAGACTTTGTCAAGGATCTAGAGTATCTCAGGGAGTTCTGGATTAGACCATTATCCGAAACGAAGATCATCAAGGAAAACGAACGCGAGCATTTTGTCAATACTGTATTTTATGGAATCGGTGAAATTTGGAGTGTTAACTCGAGATTTGCTGAGGCTCTCACCAAGAGACAACAGGAGCAGCCTGTTGTTACTCATATCGGTGATTTGTTCTTGGAGTACATACCTCAGTTTGAGGCATTCATAAAGTATGGTGCAGGACAAGTGATGGGAAAGTATGAGTTTGATAGACAGAAGCGCCATAATCCTTTCTTTGTTCGTTTCATAGAAGACACAAGCAACAGGACTGAATCCAGGAGACTCGATGTATCTTCCTTCTTATCAAAGCCAACTTCTAGACCTGCTAGATATCCTCTATTATTGAAAAGCATCAGAGATCATACTGATCCAAACTCCAAAGAATATGAAGATCTGAACAAGGGCATTGAAATGTTACAAAAGATGCTAACCAGAATCAACTATGAAACTGGTAAGGCATCAGATCGCCTAAACTTGTTTTTGCTAAACCAAAAGCTTGTATTCAGACCTTTTGAGTTGGTAGATCTCAAGTTGACATCAGAAAATAGAAAACTGCTATATCAGTGTGTGCTGAAGAAAAGGAATTATCAGGATAAGGAAAAGCAAGGAGAGGTTCAAGTTTACTTATTTGATCACGCATTGCTGTTTGTGAGAATCAAGATAGTGAATAAGCGAGAAGTCTATCGTGTATACCAGCGGCCAATTCCCTTACCACTATTGTTTGTCTCCCTTACTGAAGAAAGCCCTTCTATCAAGATGATCAAGAAGTCAGCCTCTACCGGTTCTCTGACTGGGTCGACGTCCTCGCTACTATTAAGAGAAGGGCAGTTCACTCACAATATGCAATTGACTTCCACCGCCTGTAAGAACCCTATTTCATTCACATATTTGGGGAGAAATGGATATGATTTGACCCTATATGCCACTCCTCCTGTTCAGAAGATGTTGGTTGAGAAGCTCGAAGCTCAAACCAGAAAGCTAATTGCAGATAATGATGTGTTTACGCTGACCCCACTATCCTCAAAATTTTTTGACTACAATAATAAAATCAATTGCGTGTCGCCGTTTGATGGAGGTCGGAAATTGCTTTATGGAACTGATGCTGGAATTTATGTCAGTGATGTCAAGATCAGCGAGAATGGAGTCCGATCTGTGTCTAGACCGGTGAAAGTCATAAGTAAAATCAATATCATTCAGGTTGAGCTGTTGGGTGAATACCAGACCTTGTTGGCTCTTTGTGACAAGAAGCTGTTCTTTTGGCCGAGCGATGTGCTGAATGGGGGTGATGCCGTGAAGAATGCGAAATCGGCTAAGGAACTGGTTAGTCACGTATCATTCTTCAAGGTGGGTGTTTGTTCAGGACGTATGCTTGTGTGCGCTGCCAAGACGTCGTCCAATCTGATAAGAATTTTTGAGCCAATTGATCCGGTCAACCAAAAGAAGCTGAAGAGGAGGTTTCCTTCGGACCATAAGGATGTGAGCTTCAACTCCGAGCCAGTGTCAATCAGCTTTTTGAAGACAAAGCTTTGTGTTGGTTGTTCCAAAGGCTTTGAGATTGTCTCTCTGGAGACCAATGCGATGGAACAGCTGCTTGATGCAGCCGATACGTCCCTTGACTTTGTGATTGGGAAGGAAGGCCTGAAGCCCCTGGGTATTGATCGTATCAATACCGACTTTCTTCTAAGTTACTCCAACTTTTCGTTTTTCATCAATCACAATGGATGGCGATCGCGCTCGAAATGGATAATCCACTGGGAAGGTGTTCCTCACTCTTTTGCTCTCTGGTATCCGTACCTGCTGTCTTTTGAAAGTGGCTTTATCGAGATCCGTCACGTCGAGACTGGTGAGCTGTTGCGTGTTATTGTGGCGGAAAACATCCGGTTCTTACATTCTAGCTCTCAGGAGATTCTGTATGCTTACGAGGACGAAAGAGGATACGATGTTGTTGCGTCGCTGGACTTTTGGGACAAAACCAAGAAAAACAGAAGCCGCGATAGCACATTGAACAACCTGAGTAGTGTGAGTTCTCTAGGCGATGCCAGAACTATGGTTGGGTCGACAACCTGAAGCTGGAGAAGATGTATTTTACACTTATTATTTATGTATAGATTTACTTGAGTGAAAAATACTAGCCTATTTGGGCAGGTTTTAAAATCTGTTTGTTGGTTGTGTGAAATTTTCCAATAGAAAATGACAAAGTAGGCAAAATATATTGATATTCTATGCTCGTAAATACCGCTTTTCACATGAAATAGGGTCCCTGAAAACGTCAACTGCCTTGAAGTCATCCCGGATACAAAACTGGTACTTCATCTCCTCTTTAATGTACTCACAAAATGGCCTCTAACCTCAGGCATGGGTTACTAAATGACCAATCCCATCTAAACGTACTTCAATCCCATTACTATTCCCACTGGGACTTGAAAAGAAACACATCCAGCGCTAACCCTTCCCTTCATGATGACTCGTTCAAAATACTCGACTGGAAGTCTCAATCCAACAAGAAGAAAACTGCCACGGCCGCTCTTGTTCTTTGTCTCAACATCGGGATCCCACCACCTGATATACAGAAGCCGCAGGATTGTCCTGTTCTCGAGGCCTTTGTGAACCCGACAGCGCAGCCGGATCCCAAGAAGGCGCTGCAGAGCATAGGAAAGAACTTGCAGGCCAACTACGAATCCATATCCTCACGTACAAAATACAAGCAGTCTTTGGATCCTTCTGTGGAGGACCTTAAACGTCTATGTACCACGCTTCGAAGAAACTCCAAGGATGAAAGAATTCTGTTTCACTACAATGGCCACGGAGTTCCGCAGCCAACACACAGTGGGGAGATCTGGGTTTTCAATAGAGGATACACGCAATATATCCCTGTGAGTTTATATGACCTGCAAAGCTGGCTGGGGGCTCCCTGTATTTTCGTAATTGACACTTCTGGAGCAGGAAATGTTATCGAAAATAATAAGAAATTCGTCCAAAAGAGAATAGACGACGAAGCTAACCACCGCACAGATTCAAGCGCGCCTTCTCCTGTTAGTTCTTATGTGGAATCAATCCAGCTGGGAGCTTGTGGCTCAAACGAGACTCTCCCGTTGAACCCAGATTTGCCAGCTGACCTGTTCACCTGCTGTCTGACATGTCCGATAGATATGAGTGTCAAGTGGTTTGTGATTTCGTCCACCCTCAGTCGGCATGGATACTATGAAGCACTGAAGAACAAAGAAGGAGAGATCATTATTCCTGGGAAACTCACCGACAGACGTACTCCCCTCGGAGAACTGAATTGGATCTTCACAGCGATAACGGATACAATTGCGTGGAGTACACTTTCAAGACCACTGTTCAAGAAGCTTTTTAGACAAGATCTAATGGTGGCTGCGTTGTTTCGAAACTTTCTGCTGGCCAAAAAAATGATGCCTTCCGTAGGTTGTCACCCCATCTCGGATCCTCCTCTTCCTGACATTAATGATCATCCAATGTGGGATTCGTGGGAGCTCGCGATAGATGAAGTGCTGGCACAACTCCTGAAAAGCAGGGATGAAGGCACTGTCATTCAACAGGAACTTACAGATATACCTCAGCTTCAGGCTCCAGAACCCCAGGGTGCACAGAACGATCGTAACCCGGACTCTTCTTTCACATCTGCCACAACACCGCACCCAAATGGACAACACTCTATCAACCCCATGAATCAGATGGTTATGAACTACCAACACTCTTCCTTTTTCGAACAACATCTCACAGCGTTTGAGATATGGCTTCAATACGAATCAGCATCTAAGCAACCTCCTCAACAACTACCCGTTGTTTTGCAGGTGTTATTGTCTCAAGCACATAGATTACGCGCTCTAGTACTGCTTTCAAGATTTTTAGACCTTGGTCCCTGGGCTGTCTACTTGGCCCTTAGCATTGGTATATTTCCTTATATTCTTCGGCTTCTGCAGAGCCCTGCTCCAGAATTGAAACCAGTTCTCACTTTTATTTGGGCCAGAATTGTTTCTGTTGACCATAAGAACACACAGCAAGAGCTATGTAAGGACAGAGGCTATAGCTATTTCGTATCAATTTTGACTATGCAGACTCGCCCACACGGTTCAGTGATAGCTGCAAATGGTGTTAATGGAGCTATGAACCCTCAAACTCCGGATGTGAGTGATGCTAATTTTGATGAACAGAAGGCAATGAGCGCTTTTATACTAGCGATGTTTGTGCGAGATTATCCAGCTGGCCAGAAACTATGTTTTTCTGTCGATCTCGTTAGAATATGCATATTATACGTTGAAACTTCCGAAAGTCCGCTATTAAGACAATGGAGTGCACTATTAATCAGTGAACTATTGAAAAACAACCTTGACGTTATCGCTGTCTTTTTAAGGAATGGGTTTACTGATAAGTTGCTTCAAATTGTTAATGACCCAATTCCTGAGATTAGAGCCTCCATAGTCGATGCATTTTGCAACTTCCTGGTCTCAGAGAATGAAGAAGAAGGGTTGGATATTAGTCATATAAGCTTGAAGGGAGAACTTAATCAACAAGAAATTAAGATTGCTGTCGAGGTTCTACACCTGATAAACGATGGATCACCGTTAATAAGAAGGGAAGTCATATGTTTTTTTAGTCGTTTTGTCATGAAATATCTTCAGTTTTTCCTAGTCAGTGCTTTCAGCCAATTGGAGGAGGAAATCACACTGGTGGATAACCCGAGTATGATTGACGAGGTTAGAAGGAAATCACCAGCTTACGGTTCTATCTTCTCTTCTGTGTGGAAGGCATTACTCATCCTGAGTGAAGACCCTCATGATGAGGTTAAAGATTATGCTGAGCAAACTGTTGACTACGTGTTATGGAAACTAAATGACAGTCCATTAAGCGAAATAGTGAACGCCATGGGAGACTATTTGCTACAGAAAAGATCCTCCACCATACCTATGAATGGGGGAACTTTGAATCTATCTTCAAAGGGTGATGGGGTTGGACGACCTATTACCAATGGGTTAAATGGTCATACCGTGAGCAGTCGAGGAATCACGCAGGGGTCTGGGAGAAGAGTCCATTCTCTCAACTTTGATACTAGGACTCCACCTACTCGCACACAAAATAGAGTTGTATCATCCTCTTCAACTAACTCCTTCGCTGATAAATTGTTATCAAGAATATCCATCAGCAGCTTTTTCAAGGGACTTGGCCTCAGTGAGGCAGATGAAGACGATGCATCGAGCATCCATAATTTTGCTATCCTCTCTCAGCAACCCGCTTCCCTTTCTTATGGGGTTGAGCCAAGGCCTGTAACCCCTAAGTTCAAACCGAAACCGAGAGATCATGGGAAGCCAATATTACCTTTAACGAGTGGCTTTTTTGAATACAGCTGCGAGTATTTCCAGGAGCCTCAAATTGGAAATAGTGAAGTTGACGAGGCTGGAAGTGAAGAGTTCACTAGAGGACTGTGGAGACGTAACCGAAATGAAGCTATTATCTCAGAAACCCAGCCACAGAAGGAATTGTCGCTGGTTGGTAATTGGCGAAACCTGCTAACTACTTTAGACAACAGAACTCAGCCGAAATTGTTGAAATTTGCTCAGTTTGAATCCTGGATTGTTGCGACGGACGAGAAGGATAATATAATGACCTTTGACTGGAAGAAGGAAAAGCAGTTGTCACGATTTTCAAATGGGAATCCATTTGGAACTAAGATTACAGATATCAAGCTTTTAAATGAGGACGATGTGCCTCTTCTACTGACAGGGTCGAGCGATGGAGTGATAAAAATATACAAGAACTTTTACGACGTGGATCAGTTCCAGCTGATTTCGGCGTGGAGAGCGTTAACTGATATACTGTTAGCTCCAAGATCGATTGGGCTCATAACTGAGTGGCAGCAGAGCCGTGGCTCGTTGCTGGTGACAGGAGATGTGAAGATCATCAAGATTTGGGATGCCCCCAGAGAAAAATGTGTCAGTGATATTCCTGCAAGATCTACATCTCAGATAACCTCTCTAACATCAGACCAAGTGGCCGGGAATGTGTTTATTGGTGGATTTCAAGACGGGTCTCTGAGAGTGTATGACAGACGGCTGGATACTCGAGACTCCATGGTGAGACTTTGGAAGCCCAGCCCGCTGCAGAATAGAAGCATGATCAAGAGTGTTCATATGCAAAGAGGAGGCACTCGAGAACTAATATCTGGATCAGCAAACGGTATGGTACAATTATGGGATATCCGTCTAGAAGATCCTATTCTACAGTTTAAGGCATTTGAAAAAACCATGACGACTGCTCTAATTCACGAGCATGCGCCCTTTATTGCCTGTGCTTCTAAAGACGTGGATCTTTATAGCACAGGAGGAGAGTTTCTCACCAACATTGGCAGTAATGGATTCGTCAATAGTCTGAACGGTTCAAGCAGAAGCAATAGCTATGTCAACTCCTTGGCACTTCACCCCCACCGGATGATGCTGGCTAGCAACCATAACCAGAATTCAACCATTAGCATTTACCAATGTGCGGACAGGTCCGACGATGATTACAGCTAAAACTCGTATTATTGATTGATCTTATCTCTCACTCTCGATCACACCTCACACCTGTCTCAGTTTGTGAAATACGAAGTTTCTGAAGATTTACAATAAACTATGTGTTATTGGGTTTGTAAGCACAGAGGCAGCAGAAAAGAAAAGAAAAAAATCTGAATAATTGATCAAAAAAACCGTGCACCACATAAGATTAGTAACTTCTTAGTAAAAGTTATGTTAAAGTGAGCTAAGAAAGTACTAATAGTTAGAAGAAGCAAAAGAGAAAGATATAACAATGGAGAAACCTGGACGATATAAATACAGTTGAAGGCGTCCCCTTTTTCGATAGAGCAACTTGCTTTTGTTTTTCATCATTACACAGCGAACAAATAAGATACAGATGAGCAAGATGGTGTCTTTCAGAACAATACTCAAGTCCATGGTGTGCGTGGAACAAGCAGAGGGAGCGGGAGCCAAAGTCAGAAGGTCGATCGGGACTATGGGGATGCGCAACTTTACACCTTTCCTGATGCTAGACCACTTCAACGTTTCTCCAGAAGCCGGCTTCCCGGATCATCCTCACAGGGGTCAGGAGACTATTACGCTAATGATGAAGGGTCAAATGTGTCATGAGGACTTCACTGGGTCTTCAGGAGTTCTCAACCCTGGAGATTTACAGTTCATGACTGCAGGGAGAGGTATATGCCACTCTGAGATGCCCTACACTGGAGATGGCTCTAATGTAGAGGGAATGCAGCTATGGGTGGATCTTCCTGAAAACTTGAAGGAATGTGAACCGCGATACCGCGATCTGAGGGCCGAGGAGATCCCTGTTGCCAGACCTAACGATAAGGTGGAGGTGAAGGTGATAAGTGGAAAATCATATGGCGTTCAGTCTGTTCAGGATCTTGCGTACACCCCAGTTGATTACTATCAGTACACGGTCAAGCCTGGAGGTCAGTTTCGGCAGGAGCTTGCCGCAGACTTCAATGTGTTTCTGTACATTCTCAACGGATCGTTGACTATTGGGGAGAAACGCTTTGACAAACACACAGCTGTGTTCTTCAACAGAGACGGTGACGCTGTTGACGGAGCCGTCCCTGCAGATGCTGAGACAGCGAGTTTTGTTTTGATTGGGGGTAAAGTCCTGAACCAGCCGATCGTTCAACATGGGCCATTTGTAGAGACTACAAGGGAAAGGATCTACAAGGCTTTCATGGATTACCAGTCTGCAGTTAATGGATTTGAGCGTGCTCGAGGCTGGGTAAGCAAGATTGCCGGTGGTGTGACGCCACAACTCCACAGAACGCTGACTGAGAAGACCGAAGATGAAAAGAAGAGCGCATTGAAATCCGGAGCTGTTGGGAAAGATGAGTTGTAACTACATATATATATATTATTGCCATTACATCCAAGTAAAGTATACTAATTATTTATTTATTACTCGACTGTGGTAGGAGTCCGAAATTGTGGGGTGAGTGTGTAGCCCGGGTCTTCTGCTTGCCGGGAGAGACGGCCAGCCACACACCCGTGCGGGAATTTGCGTTGCACCGCCACACACCCTGTTGGCAAACCTGCGCGTTCTATTGGCTGTATCTGAATCCCCCGCATAGTGGCACCCCCTCTACTCCGTTCTCCGACTTGGAACAATAGCCGCTTTTTGATCCTGTAATCCGAAATTTTTTGCTTACAATGCCTGTTTCTGCAGCACGTTCTTCAAAGAACAATAGTGCCCGCTTGTCAAATAAACCGAACAAGGGACATTATGCCTCTTGAAAACAATAGCGTGCTCTTGCAACAAGGAAAAAATCGCGGATTGCGTCTGGCCCTCTTCGGGATCTTGAGCTATATAAAAAGACCCGGGATGCCCTCAGCAATCCAGCAGCATCGGACAACCTCATCACCCGGCTTCCTTCATCTCTGTTGCCCCGTTCTCTCCAGCCTCCTCACATGCCGCTCCATAGCTCCCCAGTATCATCATGTCCCAGCAGCCGGCCACCAAGAAGAGAAACTTCGTACCTCTGCTGCCCAGCACGCTGAGGAAAAAGCCCTGTCCTTCTGCTCGCACGGCAGAGTTGTCTGCGACAAACAGTTGGCCGTCGTCTCTGCGGCAGTCAGCGGACGCCGTGAGGTTGTCGCTTTCGTGCGATCAGCCGAGACCCAAACAGCTGAAGTCGTGCTCGCGCTGCAGAAGACACAAGACTAAATGCAACTACATTGACACACAGCCGAACCCGTGCTCGTCGTGCTCGAAAAAGGGGCTCGTCTGTCACCTCGCCGTTATAATCCCCGTGATGCGCTCAAATATCATCAAGGACCTCAGCGACAGTATCTGCCATCTCCGAACAGCTGTAGATACTCTAGTATCAAAGGACCGACATCTGAGAAGACTCTGCGTCGTTAAAGGTTTGCAAGTCGACGGGCTCGTGGACGTCGACGGCTCAGAGCAGCCTATTAGCGACTATTCTCCAGATGAGGGATCTGATTCTTCTTCCAAAACGTTCACGAGCCCGACTGCCAGCAAAGTCCATGTCTCAGAGTCAATCACACCAAGTTCCTCTGTTGATGAGGAGGTCAAGCCTTTCAAAATCAATATTCGCGAGCTCACCGCAAGATTCGTCGACTCGGAATCGCATCACAGTCCGGCCACGCCTCCGTCCGAGGACGAAACCGTGCGCAGTTGGACTGACGAAATGAAATCATTCCAGCTGGGAGACTGCCAGCACTCTCTGGCGGAGGTACAGCAAATCATCTCCAGGTTCAACCGGCTGTATCTTCCTTTCATCCCCATTATGAATAGAGTAACGTCTCCCACGGCGCTCTACCACGAGTCAAAACTCTTGTTCTGGACCATTGTGTTCCTGGTGACCCAGAACCGCTACATTCACAGCAGCTACATCAAGGATGAGCTGGTCAAACTAACCTGGCTTCAAACCCCAAATGATATAGCAGCCATACAGAGTATCTTGCTGCTCGCATCTTTCCCGCTCAAAATTCTAGAATCCCGCCAGCACACAGAGCTTGATACCTCGATCTTCCAGTTTCTTCAGCTCGCTAGGGACCTAGCTCTGCAAATGGGCTACAACAGACCCATGAAGTTTGTGTCCGAGTTCTCTAGGAGAATACAGAAACACAAAATAGGAAACCAGTCTAGATACAATATCTGGTGCTATATCTTCATCCTAGGAAATCTTCACGGGTTCAAGCTCGGGCTCCAGTGGGACTCCAACATCGATTATCTTTTGGAATTTAAAAGATGCGAACCTTCTTATACTGGTAGGCTGCTGAATGTTGTGACTCTACTATCGAAATGTCTGACCCATCTTGTTTACGATTTCAAGAATGTTGACGGGCTAATCGAAAACCAGCATCTATTGCTGAATTCTCTTTCCAGTTGGAAGTTCCAGTTGACGGAGTTGAAAGACAGCATATCGGATCTCCACCTGAACAACCTCCTGCTGCAATTCGAGCTAATCTTGCTGCTTTTTGAGCCCTGTCCCACCTCCATTGACAAGTCACTACAATACGCAAAGCTCACCACCTTATGTCACTCACTCTCACAGAGCATCTCCACTTTAACGATCTCAAGATGTCCCATATACGTGAAGATATCGTTGGAGTTCCTATCACTTGTGACGCTCAGACTTTGCACCTCACCGTACTTTGGATCTTGGGAGGAGAAACTCAATAACAACAAACTTTTCATGGAGTCGTTTTCTAGCCTTGTTGCATTCCTAGAGTTCAAAGACAGCCAGGTTGTGATTGATGCCATATTGTACTTACAATCCATGATTGCTATGAGAAGGTCTTTGCTGCACCTGAACGACAGGCCCAGTGCTTTCAAGTCTCAGCTTTTCAATGGACTCTTAATTGATATTTGGAGCAGCGAGGATTCCACTGCTACTGCTGAAGAACAAGGGGATGTTTCCGATATTGTAAAGCGTGTTGTTGAGGACTTTGTAGAGTTTCCTTTGAGTAACTTACAGTTGGATATGATGAAGTTACTCAGACAGAAGGATTTCATTGGCGGAGATGAAATCACAGATGATCAAAAGTCTCAGGAAGACACTTTGAACGAGCTACTTTGCGGAATCGAATAGAGCGCCTTCATTCATTTCTACACTTGCATCCTCGCTATTTATTCATGACCATCACGAACCTACTAGACGATGCTACAATCGTCTGTGCTGAACCCATACATGACTTTGTCGACCGACTTTTTGATGGCAACCCAATCACTTCTGCGACTAACAAAAGAATACACCTCCTCTGGACTGAAAATGCCGTTGTCTCTCCCAATCTCAACAACCAGTTTCCCGAGCTCCTTGCATTGTTTCTTGTCACTCTCACATTCAATTAGGAACAGCTGACCAATCTTCTTGAAAGCAACAAAATACTCCACTGTTGGTTTCACTTTGCAGGCAACAAAGAAGTCATACAGATAGTTCAGATCAGAAATAAACTGAATGGCCCCTATAGTAGAAATGATCACTTTCTTTGTTATCAGTTTGATTAAAATCACAATGAGTCGCTCGCCGATTTCGTCCTGGAATACGTTCATGATGGATCTGTCAATAGCGTTTTGAAGAAGCTCAAAATGAGACTTGAGAATTGATACAGTTTCTGATACATATTTGGAAGGCTCGCCGGAATTTATTGGAAGTTGGCCATAGTCCGTCAGATTGTAAGTTGACTCATTCACATTTGATCTCATAATACATAGGGAAACCTCGCTGATGATGACTCCGATGCTCACGTCCAGTCCGTCCGCTACATATGTGTCAAGCAATGTTTCAAGTTTAGTGATTGTCTTTTCACACTTGTTGGCGGACAGGAAGTCTCTGCTTTTCTTGGGTTTTACTGCCACAATATGATTCTTCACAAGCTCCTCGTTGTAGAAAATGTTTATCATCTGTAAAATGAGATCTCCTGCGTTCACAAGCTCGATGAAGTTGGTCAGGGGTTCCACGCCGGCAATCTGGTCCAAATCTAGCTGTGCCGGGTTGTAGTTCTTGAGTCTCGTAAGGGCCTCGTTGAATCCTGATCTGATATGCCGCTCTATCAGAGTGCTTAACATGTCAATGAAGATGTCGGAGCATGTTCCGTGTATCATGTTGGTTACTTCGCTTGTGGTAGAGTACTTGGTGAGTCCAATCAGCAGATCATAGCTATTCTTGACATGTTGTAGAATCAATACTGTGAGATCCATGCTCACCAGCGACTTGATATTTTGGACATTGGTTGTGAGAATCTGAAGCTTGGCTGCAAACTTGGTGAGCTTGGATTGGTCCTCTCTGTCATCTTTATCTCGCTTGCTATCCTTCTTCGCACCACTAAACTTGAAAATGCTGCTGAAGCTAGAAAAAAGGTCAAAGTTGTTACTTGTTTGGCCCCGTTCGCCATCGTCCACTAATTTCAGTATTTCCTCTTCAAGCTGTCTTTCTGTATCTAGCTTGTTAGACTCCCATCTGTCAATCAGCTTCACCAAAGACTCGTGACACTGACGAGGCAGCTGCTCGGAGAATTCCACCAGATACTGATCATAGTAGAAGTTGATAAACCCGCAAACCACTTGTTTATAATCCATCTCTGAGCTGTCGCCATTAGAATATATAACACTTCGAGGATAAGTCAGTCCCTGAAAGGTAGAAACTAGCTTGAAGTGTAGATATGGCACACACTGGAAGAACAATGATGAGGCGTTGACGATATTAATATGTTTTTTATAATCAGTGTTTGTGGTACTCTTCTCAGAGTTAAGCGGATCAACTGACTCTTGTTCTTTCAAAATGCCTTCAGTCTTCCAATGATTGATCTCACTGTCTAGGACTCCTACGTCATGTTGGTAGTTGTCTGATTCTGGTTCTTCTCCTTCTTCTCCTTCTTCTCCTTCTTCTTCTTCTTCTTTCACTGCAGTTGCAGCTGCAGTTTCAGGTCTGTACATAACAGTCTTCTCACCCTGGTCAATCAGTTTGGAACGAATGATAAGCTTGTCTATAAATCCTCCGATCAGATAGCCACTCATAAAAGTCTCTAAGACTTTCAGGACGATCGGAACCTCATCGACGTCGAGCTTCTTGCTTGACCTATCAGACTCAAACACGTACTTGATCTCTGCTAGCTGTTTGTTTAAAAGGGCCGTTATCTGATTATCAAACAGAGTGTCGATTCTCTCCATGTCAAAACTATAACCATTGACAACACCTTGTGCAGAAATCTGTGATTCAACAAAAACATTGACAATCAGCTCCTCAGACATCAAAAATGAGTAAGAATCAGCGTATCTTCCGAGAAAGTACTCGAGAAGAGATTCTAAAGGATCTATTTCAATATCGGTCATCTCTAATGTTAAATTATCGAGGGATTCGATCAAACCAGAGGGTAGTGCTAATGGTTGGTGGTCTTTTTTATTCAGTTTCAGATCTAGTTCCCCAATCACAGAACCAACGAACAAGTCCAGTATTGTGTTTAATCTTATGACCATATTGCGATAATAAGGGTCCTCGCGGAAAAACTGTACAAACTTGGAGATATTAGCAAATAACAGAGACTGGTCTCGAGGACTGTTATACTGTTGGAAAATTGCTAGGTTCTGGAAGTTGTTGTAGTGTTTCATCAGCAAATCGTTCGTGATAGGAAACAACAGCAGATAGACCTTAATGAAGTTGGATCGCGCCATATTGGGGTCGCTGAAAGGGTGCTCAAGACAGTTTATAGGGGTGAGCGGAGTCTCATCAACAATAAGAACATCGTGAAAAGATCTAGTCACGGCAGCATCTGCATCGGCATCACCAGACTTTTTCCTAGCTCTCTTCCAGCCCTGGATCCTTCTCAAGTAAGTGATCCATATTATATTGCTGTTTACAACGTCGTTGTAGCACGATTTGTTAACTAAACTGAAGTTCAGCAAATATTGTACATTGGATATATGCAGAGCTATTTTTCGGACAATGACACGTGGGATGGTATTCTCGGGAGTTAGTTCCGGTGGAGGAAGCTTCACTATAACCATTACTTTGGCCTAGCAAAGCATGCGAATCTGGTGTTTGTAACGTTTCTCAGTGAATCAAGATAGCTGAGGTTCATTCAAATGTAAACTCTCAAATCAATTTTCTACTGAAGATGTGTGGCGGGTGACAAAGTTGCACTGCCTCAAACATGGCTGATGTGTCTATCTATACATTATATTATTCTTGGTATCATCTCAGCTCCGTTTCCTTATATGGTATCAAAGTACCAGTACAGTGATAATAGGGCGAATGCCGTAACTGTAGCAGAGTGACCAGCAAATGAGAGCCACCTGGAATGGTCAGGAATATCCCAGTTAGAGATTGAGTCTGCAATCGCACTCCTGATGGATTTCTTTTCGACCAAGCCATTTGGGAGCAGCTTTTCACGTTTCAGACGTAAAGCCAGTTGGTTTTGAAGAAGTCTCGCCTTGTCTGTCGAAACCAGAACAAGATAGAACGATGCATAAGATGCTAATAAGAGCCATATGTAAGCGTAGTAGGGATATTTCGGGTCAGGGAGATAGCATAGCCTAGTTTTCAGGGTCCCCAGATCTACCGTCTGACTCCCTGTCTCGTCAAGAACAAGCTCAGAGTCAGCATCTGTAGGTTCAGTTGGGTTCCATAGACTCAAGAGCTGTATAGCGGGTCTTCTGATACCTCCTGTGAGGGCACTGGACTTCACAGTGATCTCGTCCGCGAAAGAAAGTCCCGGGACGGCACTGTCGGAGCCGGAGCCTTGAACATTTGGAAATGGATGTCTAATATGGCAGTAGTCGTGATCGTCTCCTGAGAAGATTATTGTGGGTTTGATGTAGTCCAACAGCCGTTGGCTCAATTCCCATTCCAGTACCGTCTGATATTGTACACCTCTCATCACAGGAAACGGCTTTTTAGACTCTCTTAGGGGTCCACACAGTTGCCTCTCCGTAAACCGATAGAGTGGCACATGTGTAAGCAGTATGCGAGGATACTGTTTAGATGGGTGTGTTTCGGAGCCCAGGCTACTCAAAAATGAGGTAGACTCATAATTGAGTAATGGACTGTCGGATGCAGACATAGATATGGTATCTAGTAGCACAATTGAATGGTTACCTATGATGAAATACTCATTGGGGTCTCCGAAAAAGGACCGGAACCTGTTAGAAGCTGCAGGATCCACCGTGTTACCAAACCCAATATCATGGTTTCCCGGGATTTGTTGGAACGTTCTTGAAGTTCGAACCGGATCAAACACCTGATTGAATCGCACGTACTCGTCGTACCACTCAGGATTCTCCCATTCTCTTCCTCCATCAAACAAATCTCCTATGAAAAGCGTTGAATCTGGCTTCAAGACGTGGTGATATATCCGATGATTCCTATGTAAATAATTATCCGCAGCTCGTCTCAGAGCTCTTTGAACAGCATAGGAGCTGTTGGGATATGAGTACCTGTCTACTATCTGAGGGTCACCCACTATAATCGCGTGATGGGGATCTGCAGAAGAAGGCCAATTCTCCCACGAAGACCATCGGCACCGGTTAATCGCTCTGTACACCGTTGTTCGCTCATAGTAGTGAATTACTAGCAGCCATATCACATAGAGACATAGAAGGTGGCGAATTCGTACTCCACGGGCTCTATCTCGAAGACTTGAGCTCCCTGACTCAGAAAACGCGAAAAACTTCCTCCTTTTGTTGGGTCTTGCATGAAAGAAGGCCTCCCCCGTAGCGATTCTTGAGGCAGAACCATGGAGTACTCCCGGACTAGGTAAACTGCCAATACCAACTCCACGATACTTTGCGCCGTGAGAGTTCATTGCTAACTTGTGTTCTCTTCTGCTTCTGAAATCAGTGACATTAGATCATATTCACTTTTCATTTAGTAGGATATATTGGTCTGTTCTTCTCCGATTTTTTTGGTTGGCTTATGTACTGGGCAGTGCAGTCGACTCTTTCACCGAAGTAGTTTATGGCAAAGTACCGGGAGAATATCAGTACATCTAGGGCCTTTAGTAAGGACATCAGAACCAGAGCAGAAGAGCGATAGCTGGTGAATCGAAAAACAGGGATGGTGGAAGATGATGCTGGGTCACAAAAGTCAAGGAAACTGCGATCCTCAACTGCCAGCAACAGTGACGATACTCTAGTTGAGAGCGAGAATACCGAGGAAGAGTCTTCAGACAGAGGACTGTATGATTTCGACAATCACCTGAAAACATCTATTCCGGACTGCATAGCTATTGAGGTGGTAGTGAACCCTCCTGAGGGCTCGAGAGCTCACGAGAGCAGGGAGCTCCGACCCAACCTGGAGAGAAGACTAGAGAGTTATGGGTTGAATTTGGTGGATCTGAGTAGTGTGGAGCAGAAATCGGAATCCAAAGGACGAAGAACAGGACGGTTTCAAAAAGGCTCTACAGGGTTGGGAGGGGACCCGTTGGGAGATTCGAGATTCGCTATGTTCCACAAACGTGGAGAAAAGGATGAGAAGCGATTTTTTAACTCCGACAAGGAGCAGATGCTTCTAGAGTATGATAACTGTATTACGTGTTTGGAGCTATTGGGGCAGAAAGTTAAGAGGAAGAGCCATGTGCCGCTCCAGCAGCAGCTAGAAGAACCCTTAGAGCTGAGAGAGGGAGACGGTCGTTGGAAGAGAAACATTTTCAAAATGACCCGAATAAGTGATCCAGAAAACATCATTGAGCTGGAAATCAAGCTCATACTGACCTTAAAAGAGCTGGAGCAGTTCATAGTTGGGTTCGAGACAGTGCGTATCAGGGAGGCTGAGCTGAGGAGGCAACTGGTGGAGCAGCATTTGCACGGAATAACAGACGAGCAGCCGGAAGAAGATCTCAAAGCTTTGAAAAAGCGACGGCTGGTCGAGAGAGCGAAATTATACGGGCCCACCCTCAAGATCCGTTTCTTAGACGGAGTGACTGTCATAATTGACCCTATTTCTAAGGCAAGGGTGGTGACAACTTAGGGTCTATCACCTCTTCATACATATAAAAGGGCTCAAACGAGAGTGGCTCCGGGGGTATGCGCGGAGTTCGTCAATCTAAGTTGGAGACCTCTCAGCTCAAAAAAGAGTGTGTTTGAAAACTGCACATCCAGAAGCAGTACAGCTCTGGTTAGCGGCCAGATCAAGAGAGAATAACCTCGCTTGAACTCTGAGTAGTATTTGAACATTGATACTGCTAGTAGACATGACAGAAGTAAGCTTGCAACAAAGAGCGCGTTTCGTCTAAACTTGAGCTTACCAGCCTCTTGCTTCATGTTCTTGCCTGAGCCCACAAAAAAACTTTGCATACCTTCGGTAAGAGACACGCGTCCGTCCGACTTAACAACGTCATTCTTTATAATAAAGCGATACTGCACCAAACTTGTAAAACAGAAAGCCAAAAAGGCCTTCGAATGGAGCGAATTATCATCTTCACTTGTGACATAACACCAGCATAGTAACGCTAGAGATTTGCGGAGGCTGACAATGGCATATGCAACAACCAAAGAGTCTGGGGAACCAGCAAAATAACTAAGTTTTACTAATGTCAAAGCTCTTAGGAAAATGTATATGAGAAACTTGGAGAGCTTTTCAATCAGAGACGGTATGAGGTTGAGAGTTTGGAGAATCAATCCACGTTTCTCTTGCTTCAAGTTGGTATCTCTCGATTTCACATGTATAACTACCCCGTAAAAGAGAAGTAAGATGGTGTATATGCCCATGTAGGACGCTATGGCGATGCGGAAAATGGAATTCGACTCTTCAACAACTAATGTTGGTGCAACGGCGAAGTATGTAGCATACTGGCACCATTTGATAATTGTTGTGGTTTCTACCTCACAGCCTCTGTTATCCAGTATCATCGAAGACAAAATAGGTGCAGCTGATAGTGCAACTGCATCAAGTAACCCTTTTTGCTCAATAACGGGTAAGAGATCTTGTCATTAGAACCTAAGTTAGTTCAAAACACGAGTAGTTGATAACTTAAAAAACATTCTGGTGACCTAACCTCTTACGTAATTGGTTGATATGCTTACACACTAATTGTCAGTTGAAGAAAAAAAAGCGGAGAAAATAAAATATATACAACATTGTATGCCTAGTATTTGCAGATCTGATTTAAGGGCTGCAAAGTCACAGCGTGTACTTGGTGAAGAGGGCTCTGCAGCTGAAACCTGAAAATTCGGATAATAGTTTGAAAGCAATTGTGTCAAACTGACCAATTTCTCGGCCTTTGCTGGCTCATAAGGCCTGTTACAACTGATCGCCACCACAATGAGTGCAACGGCCATTGATGATTCGATTAATGCCGATGCTCAGCAGGTATTAGATTCAACTACCTCAATCATTACGAGAAATGAAGTCATTCATTCTTCTAGGGTGTATGAAATCATCGAGAGCAATCCGAAACTTGACATTCAGATCTCTGATGCCTCAAAGTCTAATGAGAGTCATGGACATATTCAAACATATATCGTCTACGCAATTAAGCTGGGTCCACTCACAGTGAAGCGCAGATATAGTGAGTTTGAGAGTTTGAGAAACTGTCTTATAAAGATATTTCCAACCTTGATTGTACCTCCAATTCCTGAGAAGCAGACACTGGCATCCAATTTGACCAGCACCACAACTAGTTCCTTGGGAATTGCCAAAGAAGCTACCATGAGTAATGAAGACTCTGTGTCTCCTTCATCCAACGCACACAGCAGCGGTAATGGGCAACCCTCTGGTTCATCTACTGGGACTGATCCACTGAACTTCATTGAATACAGGAAGAGAATGCTCGCGGTATTTCTCAACAGATGTCTAACGATTGAAAAAATTAGAAAGAGCGGTTTTTTCCTCAGCTTTCTTGATCCGGAGACTAGTTTCAATGACTTTCTTAAGGTGAAAGAGAACGCTGCTCTTCATAAAACCTCAATTTATAGGCTGTCGCCGTTTAGTCCTCTGGAAAATTTGGAAAACCAGCTTTATCTGACCTTACCTGTTCCATCGATGTCGTCTCTAAGTTTGTTCCCCGAACTCATTAACGAAACACAGTTCGAGAACTTTAACAAGTTTGAAAATAAGTTCAGAAAGTATGAGACTGTTTTAGAGAACATAACAAAGACCAATCGGAGACTAGTAAAGCACTACTCTGAAATTACCCCCGATCTCACAGAGCTGGGTCTTCAGTTCAACTCTCTCTCTCTTACCCAAGATTCCAATTTTATAGAAAACATCGGGAGAGTGTTCGATCGAAATTTCATATTCGTTAACTCTTTGACTGAGTCGATTAGTTTGAAATTTCTGGATAAGCTTATTGAGCTTAAGAATTTCACACGAACTGTGAATGAGTTGATCACATACAATAAGAAGAAGCTCATTCAAAGGGTGATAGTGGAGAAGTCGCTGTCTGATTCTAAGGCGAAATATTCTGAGTACCAGAAGCAGGAGGATGAAATCAAGAAAATAGATGACATGGCCAACCGCGCAACAGGAAACACTGAGGAAGTATCACCGCCCGAAGAAGTAGCTATAACAGATGCGGAGCTACAGTCTGCACTCTATTTGAACTCAAAGAAGTCGTTTTATGGAAAGATACCAGGAATCAAGAAAATCAACAATGTCATATTAAAATATACAGACTCCAATCCCGATCAGACGAGGAAGAACAAAACATATAACCTCAAGCTTAAAATCTATCAGATGGAACGGCAAATGGAAATCCTGAACACCGAAATTGTCCAGATCAACAAGCAGGTAACTGAGCAGCTGGTTAAGTTCCATGACTACTTCAAGTCAGATCTTCAGACTCTCACCCATGACTACAACAATGATCTTCTGGAATCTACTCGCAACAACCTTGAAGCCTGGGAGGACTGCTACAACCACTGATTCGTAATAAGAACACTTGACAATCTACTTCGGTAGAAAAAGGACGGTCTGTCTCCCTCCCCCCGCCGCTCCCACACACGCCACACTTGAGCTGCTACGTGTGGCTGGTGCGCATTTATAGCCACACATTTTGTTATCTATCTTCTGTGCAATATTTTGCCATCCTTGTGAGTTAAATTTATATTAATCCAGTTACAGCTCTCCATCGCTTGTATTATAACCACGGTAGAAGATATCCTGAAACCGTAAATTTACGTGCAATCTCATTCTGAAAGACCTTCTCAAAGCAAACCAAATTGCAAATTGACGTGAAGATTGGGAATTCCCCACCTTAAAGGGTAGGTAACATCATCGGTTCGGAAGCCGCAGAGCAAAAACCCTTTGAAGACCATGTCGGCTATGTCACGGCAAATTTGGCCGATAAAGGCGTATCATGACGAGTTTACGTCACGCTTTCCTCTGTTACCGCTTCGAGAAGACTTGCCTCGATTTTTTACATTACACAATATACTAACACATAACCATCTCATTTAGGAGGTTTTGGATAGATAGAAATCAGGAACTGGCGCTTTGCAACTATCTATAACTTCACCGTATACGAACTTGTCAGATATGGCTAGGCCCACAACTAGGAGCCCAACGAAGAATGCTGTTGTATTGGCTTCGCCAAACGGCTCAACATCTGATATTCTAACCCCCAATGAATTGTCCTCCGATGATTCTTGGTCTGTCGTATCTGTCTCCGGTGAAAGGCTCTCTATTGTGTATGACGATGTTGTTTCCACCGATGACGATCAGACAAATGAAATCAGTGCTGCTCTATCATCACACTTCAATGCTGAAGAGGATACGAGCCTTCTAGACTCTTCAGTATCCCACGAACGCGCTCGCGGGTCTGTATCGACTTTAAGGGATGTTCCCGTTCACGACTCATCTTTCAGTATACCTAGGATAGACGTGGATGCGGGGTTCTTACATCAAGAGCCAAATCTAAAGAAGGATCTAAAACAGTCTCTGATAGCTATTTTTTCGGCGTCAAGCTACAAGAAGTCCTCATCGGCCAACAAAAGACTTGAGAATCTGAAACCTTGGCATTATATCCTGATCGTTGGTTTGATGCTTGCAGTACTCATTGATAAAAGTGAGGTTCTCGGAAGCTCTTTTATTCTCGGCTCACCTTTCCAAACCAAGCAGTTCGACTGCGAGCAATTTAAGCTCAACTTGAAAAATGACCTGGAGATCTGCCTTCTGAGAGATCAGGGTTTGGGAATCACTTGTATCAAAAGATACTCTGAAGCACGAAGAGGCGCCGAGAAACTTTGCTCGTTCACTGACCAAGACTCGATACTCTTGTCGTTCTATGTGAAGCAACTATCCCAGAAAGCCTACAGTGGGAGTCTCAAGTGTATGAGCATTTATCAGTCAATCGTAGGTTGTTCAAGGAAACTTCTAGAGGATACTTTGAACTCAGGTTACCGGCAGTTGCTTTCGGCTGCTACCAGATTGAACGCGAAAGAGAGATTTGCCGAGAACTACGAGATATTTAGGGTTCAATCTCTTAGATTGGCTTCAGAGCTCAGGTTTGCGTACAAAGCCAGCATCCGTCAAGCTGATGTGTTCAGGAATAAGATTTTTGATTGGTTACCGTCTTGGAGGGTTCACTTTTTGGAAGCTGCGTCTTTTATACCTGAAAGATATGTGAGGTTCTACACGCATCAGCTTAGGCCTCTGATTCTATCGGTTGAATCATATAGTTTTTCTAAGCTACTCCCTGTGGGACGAAGATTACTGGAGCGCACGAACAAGCTGGTATCCGATACTCTTAAGCCATTTGTTGTTCTGAATTGCAAGAAATTTTACACCAGAAGTGTTGGTATTTCGGATAAGCTAGTGCGAGATGCTGCCCACTCCTCGACGGAGCTCTATAGGCTTTTCAGGTCACAAAAGTTCAGAGATAATATTGCTGCGCCAGTCAGAAAGCTGATAACGAGTGTTGCCGGCGAGAATGGTCATACAAGGTTGGGTTTAGTCCACGCAAAGCTTTTCATTGCAGAAACCACGCAGAGATTGTGTTCCAAGATACTGGGGTGGAACTCAAGGCTTAGCTTTGCGTCTGCCAAGAAGATGTATCTGTCAGCTTATGGGGCTTTGAATTTCGAAGCTAAAAGGGATTCTCTTCTGAGACAGTCAAGCCTTCTTTTTCGCAACCTGAAAGGACGACCTGAATCTCAGAAGCTTGTTGATTTGTGGAATAAGACTGTTGAGACAGGCTATAGATTTGTGGCAGAGGCGTGAAGGTGACTTTTTTTTTGTTTTATGTTATCGTTGTTATTTGCGGTGATTGGTGATTGTGGTGTTTTGGAATGGATCTCATAACAGGTTTTTGAGGATGGATGGCTGTTTCTGAAGGATTATTGGTTTAAATATCTATTTTTTGTACGACTTTTCTGGTTAGGTTTATGGTATGTTTTCAAGGTTTTATTACTCATTGTATTCATTCTGAAGGTCCCACAACTCCGTCGATAACCAGAGCTTGGTATACACTGAAACTGCAAAAGAGAGGGGGCCATATCAACAGGATAAATTAAAGATTAGATCTAAGTACAAAACTCAATCACAACACAGGCAGCAAATCACTCTAAAAGCCTAACCAGACTGTTGTAAACATCTTCATCTATAACTCCAACTCTGAAGAGGTACGAATGCAAGCTCTTCACAAGGATCAAGATGTTGTCTCCATTCAAGTTGATTATGATGGTTTGAAGCAGGTTGCCAATATTCAATTGATGGGTGGAGATGAACGTCTCGTAATACAAATAGGAAAAGGAACCCATCAAGAACTGGCAGTCCATTCTATCTGTAACCCCTCCATGTCCTGGGATGGTATCGCCAAAGTCTTTGACTTTGACTGCTCTTTTGAGTCCCGACGCAAAGAATCCACCAAATGGAGCAATCAATGAAGCAAACATAGATAAAACTATGGCGTGCAAGTAGATTGGTTTCAGTTGAATATAGTCTGTTTTCAGTAACTTAGCTAAATCAGCAGGAAGTTTATAAATTTGGTGGATGAACACAGGGTTTGGGTCACATGAAACACCAGTCAGACAGTTCACCTGCAAATCGCTGTACTTGTCGATTGGACAGATGAAATAGTTGAAGTTACAGAGGTAGTATGCAAGAACAATGGACATGAACATGGTGCATATCCAGGCGCCGATAAAGCCCTCCACTGTCTTCTTCGGAGAGATCGAGATGAGAGGGGTCTTACCGAAAGTTATGCCACAAACGTAAGCAAATATGTCGTTAGTGATAACCAAACCAACGGGTAGAAGGAACCAGATCATGCCATGCAAGATGTTGTTTACTATGCAGTGGCCTTGCAAAATGACAAGCAGCAGGATCATGTGTGTTATGCAGAGCTGAGAAAACTGGAACCGAAGGGATCCTTTTTTCAAGGTTGAGACGAAAAACACAAACGCAAGCACATAGGAACAGTAAGTGACGAACTTTTGGTGACGGATAAAAGTCATGGCCAGAGCCGTTGGGTAGTTTGAGTCCACTAGGTAAGTGAGAGAGTAGGTGAAAAGTGACTTGCCCTCCAGGTAACATATAGTGGTAATAAGCAGATACCAATTGAGATACCCTGTGTATTTGATGTCTGCATTCTTAGCACGCTGACTCGTAATCGAGATGCACTCTTTGAATACCAACACCTGCAGAACTAGCACGAAAATAATAGTCCAAAAGTGGCCGGCACAAATGATGAAGAACATTCCGAAAATCATAACAAGCGTCCAGACAGTACGAACGATGATCGCCTGTTTCTTACGTTCTTTATCGTTGACCACATCTTTCGGCTTCTCATCCTGTGAGACGGTTGCGCTGAGAGCCTCCGGCACTGAGTCCTCGCCCATTGAATATTAAGGTATAATCGGACACCCCTGTTTGTTCTCCAAAGACACGTAGCTTGATAACGGATAGCGAACCCAGTGATGCCGATTTAGTATAGCAATTTGTGCTGGAAAAAAACAAGCTGCTACGTGGGAGGGGATGATTCAGTATCAAAACACCACAATTTCGCTCAACAGCAAAGATTCCGAATCCCCGGATGCTGCTGCAAATAATATAGAGATAGCCTGGATGTATCCTGAGCGCCTTCAGGAGTTCCGTGAGGCGTTTGCTTTAAGTTGTTTACGAAGAAAGTGCAACTGAAAATATCGACTACTCTTCGCCTTGCTCCCATATGATAAGCGGGAAAAAAAATAATTCATCAGCCACCGGAATCTGTTGTATAGCCACAATATCGCATCGCATCAATATCAAATTGCGGGAATTCGCGGGCAGTGGTGGCGTGGGTTCCGTAAAATGTTGTGCTGCACCGCCACACTCAATGTGAACGTGATAATTTTACAGAGAAAGACGCAGACTGCGTCGGCCGCGCGTCGATCAGCGCAAAGCTTAGCTTGAAAAGTTGCATGTATGGTTATTTTTTCTTTTTTGCTTTTTCACTCTTTCTACACGAGCTTGAAAAGATAAGCAGCTAGAAACATCAGGCTTGGTGAGCTTCAGATATCGAATTCACGTGTTGTTGTGTGTCTGTGGTGCTAGTCTGTACTATTCGAAAAACGAAGGGCACCGGATATGCCGAAGGCAGTTTCCAAACCCGCTCACGAGACCCCCCGGTATCAAAATCGTGATAAGAGTAAGCTACTGGAAAAGATCGATGATGACGTACAAGAGGTCAACAAGCTGAAAACAAAGATCACCGTTGAGGCAAAGAAACACACAACAGATGAGCAGGTCGTAGACTGGAAGAGCAATGAGAACGCCGCTATCATGACTGGTGTCGATAGCCGACAGTATCGTCAGTATGACTTAGCGTGTGGGCGTGTGAAGTGGTTTTACCATGACCAGCACTCGCTACAGACAGTAGCGTACAACATTCAAGCCAGAATCAACTTCAAGACAAAAGTGCGAGATAGAATGACGATATGGGATGCTCTCGTAAAGTTAAACGAACTGTTAGATGAAAGCGACCCAGATACAGAACTCTCGCAAATCGATCACGCTCTGCAGACAGCAGAGGCTATTCGCAGAGACAAGAAGCCACGATGGTTTCAGTTGGTTGGCTTGATCCACGATTTGGGAAAGCTACTGTACTTTTATGACTCCCAGGGCCAATGGGATGTGGTAGGTGACACATTTCCCGTTGGATGCAGGTTTTCCAAGAAAATAATATACTATGAGTTCTTTGATGAGAATCCTGATTTCAGAAACCCACTTTACAGCACTAAATATGGCATATATTCGGCTGGGTGTGGTCTGGATAATGTCATGCTGAGCTGGGGCCACGACGAATACATGTACCATCTTGCGAAAGAACAGAGTACGCTACCTCCTGAAGGACTCGCTATGATCCGCTATCATTCCTTCTATCCTTGGCACCGGGAAGGATCCTACAAATATTTAATGAATGAACATGACTACACTATGCTGGATGCTGTCAAGGCGTTCAATCCATATGACCTCTACTCCAAGTGTGACGAGAAATACGATCCTGAAAAGCTCAAGCCTTATTATCTGGACCTAATCAACGAGTTCTTCCCCAACAAGATAGTTCAATTTTAGATGGAACAATAGTGTTTTTATTTGTACCACCACAATATATAAGGCTAAACACAAATTAGGCAGGCGAATGTGTTGCGTCAGTCCGCGAAAATGATATGGTATGGTTGGTTTCGTTGAGTTACTGCAGTATGTCTATAACTCCGAAATATTGCTCGATCCCATACGGTCCTGGTTCCTTCCAGAAATCATTGTACGTCGTGAGAATTGTGACATCCGCTCCAACAACTTCCAAAATTGACTTAATAGCATCCTTTTGGTTGTCTGCCGATGGAATATTGCCTCCGTTTTGAGACCCTGCACTTGGATAGCCGGTTTCGGTCACAAGCACTTGCATGTTAGGACAGCTATCCTGGACTATACTTATCTGACCTGCAACAAAGTCCCCAGAGTCTTGAGCAGTGATACTGCTGTCAAAGTAGGAATGCGGATTGATACCAACAAAGTCAATTCCCGACGATAGGCACAGAGATGGATAGTTTTCGTATGTGACAGGAGGCTCAGAAGTGGTGATCTTACCGCTGTATCCTGCGCTTTGGAGCTGTGATTTCACAGAACTTATTTTGGATATGAGATCATCAACAGTACAGTATCCAGAGTTCACTGCCTCGTTGCCAACTGTTATATAAGAGAACAAATCCCAACTAAATCCAGCACTACCACCTTCAACTGTGGAAATAAGGTCAGAAACAGCAGTATCGATCGAATCTACTCCTGCACTAGAAATCCATAAACCCTGGTTGACCTTAAAACCCAAATTGTTTGCCAATGGAAGGAGAACAGTTAGATAGTTGCAATCATTACCGTATACTCTGATCTCACTGATTCCTTTAGATTTTATCAGCGTCAGATCGGATTCAATGGTACTGTAACCCTTGCAGCTTCCGGAATCCTCATAAGGTGAGTACACAATTGCAGATGGAATCACTGAAGAAACTGCATCGGAAGTTGCAACAGATGTTTCGGCAGAAGTACTTGAAGCTGTGGAGGTAGAACTTTGCACTATAGAAACACTTGACTGTTGTTCAGAAGTTACCGCTGTGACAGTACTTTGCGCATTTGAAGGAGTATCTGGAACTCGTGACACCACCGCTGTTACAACGAGATTCGCGACAGTTGAAATCGTAGACCCTGTCGAAACCGATGATGTCGTGGTTGAGGTAGTCGAGACTGATGTGACAGCAGAAGTACTGGTTATTGGGGCAGGGGCAGCTGTAGAAGTACTTGTGACCGGGGTCGCAGCAGCAGCAGAAGTACTCGTGACAGGAGCAGCAGCAGCAGAAGAAGTTGTGGCCAAAGCAGGAGCAGCAGAAGAAGTACTGGTCACCAGTGTAGGAACAGCAGAAGAAGTACTGGTCACCAGTGTAGGAGCAGCTGAGGTTAGCTCTGGAGCGGTGCTAGTCACTACTGCTTGAGCAGGAGTGGCTGAAGTTGCAGCAGCCGTCGTCGGCTGATCATTGACAACTAGTGTGGTAGTTGCGGGTTGAACTGCTTTCCCCACATCATCTCCTGTTGCGATCGTGAGAAGGGTGTTTGTGTAGGTGACTCCATTGGAAATCAAAATCTGGACAATTGGAATAGTGGACGTGACCGTGTGGTAGTCTGTCTCCGTCGTTGTGACGGCTTCCGCTGTATGAACTCTGGTGATAACAATCGGTAGAGGTAGAGCTTCGATGACGCTCGAAACAAGCAGACAGGAAATGATAGAGAGACTTGCAAAGCGCATAGTGAAATGAGTGTTGAGCTTAGCTGCTAGTGAGTGAAATGAGAGACTGGGTTACCCTTTTGTGAACGAATGACTGGGAGTTGGAGTATCAAAAGAGTGACAGGTAGCTGAGCTAAGCAAAGGGATTGATCTGACTAGCAAATCCGGAAGCTCTATATACCTAATGAATGAAGGTCTTTAACGTTTGGTTCATCACAAAACAGGAGTGTCCGATGAGATTGTGTCGGCAACAGAGAGACAAAAGCTCTCTAATATACAAGGAGGTGGATTCCAGCTCAGCTCAGCCATTCTGGAGTCGATGTTCATCGTATGCGATCGATTGATCGATTTTACTAGTACTAATAGTCGAAAGACAATGCTTTTTCTCTATCGAGAAAGCATCTCTTGCCGTATGGGGCCAACCGATGACTTGTTGTAGAAAATGTGAAACAGCCATCTTCTTTGTTTTTGCAAACTAATATGGAGTGCCCCTGTTTCATTCCCAATGAGGAACCTGTTCATTAGAAATGCTTGGTAACCCCATGGCATCAAGATGGCTGGAAGATAATGCTACCCCAAAAAGTAAACTTTATCGATAATAAGCTGAGAAATTTATTTATGAGCCGGACACGACCTGTGGCTAGACTGAAAGAACTCTCTAATCAAGTGGAGGAGGGGATGTGGGACATGCTGGAAAGGAGAGAAAGAAGGCACAGCATTCTAGTGGCTGGCATTACCCTGAGTAACAGCAGATCGGCTACAGGTTGGTGTTTTGACACACCGGGCTGGGTCGTTGGTGTTTCGATAGTATGTGAAAAAACCAATCAAGAAAGATAGTACTGCGTAGAATTGGTGTGGTGTACGGATGTAGTCTTTTTGCTGGTGGAGAGGGTGGGGATTTTAGTATCCCTTTTTTTTTTAAAAATGAGGATAAACGGTTTAAGCGTTTAAAGGAGCCAGAGCAGAACACAACTAACTGGTTTGCAAGCTTTCAGACACATCTGTAATGGCACAGAAGAGTGGGAGCAACATTGAGATTGTTGGGGGCTCAGCGCATGCCGCACAAGTCGCCCATCTGCGACAGCAACGGAAAGGCGGGTCCAGTAGCACACTTTTGAGTTCCAAAAAGTCCAGCATTGACGAGAAAGAACCTAAGCACAGTAAGAAAGAAGAAGGCAATAAGCCGAACAGCAAGGGCAGTGGAGAGGAGGAGGAAGAGGATGGAGAATATGACATTTTGGAGTCGTACTGGCCAATAATAATATACAGTACGGTCATTGCTACTGGAGGTCTGATTTTCGGCTACGATATAGGGACAGTAGGGGGAATGCTGGACTCTCCTGCATTCATGAAGACGTTTGGGGACAACTTGGCTACTCCGAATCCGACCTTCCACAGCTTTACGAAGGGAGCCATCATTGCGGTTTCTAGTATTGGCGGTTGTGTTGGAGGTCTTCTAAGTATGGTGATGATAAATCCTTTGGGGCTGCGGCTATCAATTTGCTGTGCTGGGCTGGTGTATGCCGCCGGCAATGTTGTCTCTCTTTTCGCGAGTCTGTGGCTGCAGGTGCTGCTTGGAAGAGTGTTGAACGGAATTGGAAACGGGATCATCTGTGTTGCATGTCCAATGCTGATCAGTGAGCTGGCTCCCGCAAATGCGCGAGGAGGCATGATATGCATCCACCAGCTTTTGACCACGATTGGAATTCTTCTGGGAGCTATCACAATGTTTGTGAGCAACATGCTGTTTGACATAAACAACCAGTTCCAGTTCAAGTACCCGTTGCTCCAAGGGCTCGTGTTCTGTGGTCTCTGCTGTCTACTGATATGGCTAGTTCCTGAGTCTCCGTATTGGTATATCACGAACCGAGGCTCTGTGGACCAGTCCAAAAGATCCATAGCCAGAGTGAGGTCTCTAGCTGTTAATCACCCCAATGTTCTGAAACTGGTAGCGACCATGTTTGAGAACTCTACAAAGTCCGACAAAAATCGCAGTTTTGATGAAGAGGGTGGAAACTCAGACGCGCTAAAATACTCCATACGTAAGGGACAACCAAAATACCTGTTGAGGACATTAACAGGCATCGGGTTGTTGTGCATCCAGCAACTCACTGGGATCAACTACTTTTTCTTTTTTGGAACCACCATCTTCTCCACTGTGGGACTGACGAACCCTTACATTGTGCCCATCTTCTTTGGCATTGTCAATCTTATCTTTTCCTTCGTGTCGCTGTCCATAATCGAGAGGTTTTCTAGACGTTCGCTTCTGATCACTGGCTCGTGTCTGCTGAGCGCGTTCATGCTATTGTTCACTGTGGTTAGCCAGAGCAGTGGTTCCGTGATAACGCCTTATGCTGGTATTACTATGGTTACAACCTCATGCTGCTTCATTGCAACTTTTGCCACAACGTGGGGGCCCTTAAGTGGGGTAGTTGTTTCCGAACTGTATCCAATCTCCATCAAAGTGAAAGCCATGTCATTATGTGGCACGCTCAGCTGGATCGTGACTTTCACAATGACTTTAGTCACCCCTCCACTGACGGAAACCTTGGGCTTTGCTATCGGATTCCTTTTTATAACCTTCAACCTGGCCGGATTGGTTCTGGTCTACTATCTAATACCGGAAACCAAGGGAGTTCCAATTGAAAAGCTAGATACGCTCTATGAGCCAGCCCCAGCATAACCTACACCTTTTGTCTGATTAACGTGCATTCCTTCTCACCTATATAGAACTAAAAAAAACACACTAAAAACCGGAACTCACCTCCTAACGAGAAGTGGCCTGGACCTTTTGGAAAGAGCCCTTGGCCTGCTGCTTGGACACCTTGGATCCCCCGGCAGCAACGAGCTTGGCTTTCTCAGCCTTCTTCTTGTCCTTGTCAGCCTTCTTCTTTTCCTTGTCTTTCACAGCGGCCGCCTCTCTCGTGGCCTTTCTTTGCTCTGGCTTCAACGAGCGTCTGGCCTTGATGAGATCTAGCGAAGCTCCGACAATGGCTCTCTGGTGCTTGATGGCCTTTCTGGATCTCTTCTTAGACACCTCTTCGGTGATACCCTTCTTGTGGTGTCTTCTGAATAGAACCGTCCATGAGATTCTTCTTGGGTTTTTTCTTTGGTGGAAAAGAGACGCAGACTTTGAGTTCTGGAATCTGAAAATCTTGGAGTCTCCTCTGACAAAGAGGGTTCCTCTACCTGGGTAGATCTTTGAGCCCGAGAACGAGTCCACTTCAACCTTCATGTTTGGACGATATATGCAATTTTCCGGTAGTTAAGAGAATCGGTCTTAACAGTGTTGTTTGTGGTGTTTGAAGGCTTTTTTTCTTCGTCTCTTTCAAACTTGAGGGTGGAAGAACGCAAAAAAACTGTTCAGGTTTTTGCACTGCCTTGGTTTCCCCATCTGGTAGTCATTCTGTGACTGTGTGCCACACCTCGCACCTCTACTGCCTTTTTTCCCCCCCCTCCCCCCAAGTCGATCCAGGCCCGTGTGGTGAAAAATTTCAATATGAAAAAGTTTAAGAGAACAGAACCTTTGCTATGTTGGAGGTCCTCTTCACCAAGTAGACTTGCTTGCTAAGACCGGAGTGGACAATAGGCTCATATTAGATCACAGAGATGGTAAGTTGATGCGGAAATACCCACACACTCCCGTTCTTGCCCAATACTAACCCCTCGTTTATAGGCACCAAAATCAAAGAAGTCTTCCGACAACATGAACGCCAAGCTGGCGCTGGCTATTAAGTCAGGAAAGTACACCCTAGGATACAAGTCTGTGGTTAAATCACTCAGACAGGGTAAGGCTAAGCTGATCATCATTGCTTCCAACACTCCAGTTCTCAGAAAATCTGAGCTTGAGTACTATGCCATGTTGTCCAAGACCGCCATCTACTACTTCCAGGGTGGAAACAACGAGCTAGGTACCTCTTGTGGTAAGCTCTTCAGAGTAGGAACATTGGCCATTCTGGACGCTGGTGACTCGGATATTCTATCTGCTGTTCAGAACTAGTCTGACTAGTGTGTATAGTACTGATCAATAGCTGCTAATACATGTAAATGTTTGGTTACCCGGCCTATGCTCCGTATCATGTAACTCACTGCTAGTAGTGCCCAGAACAATTAATGTCCCTACCCCTCCATAGTGAGAGATGCGGAGTAATAATATGTGAGCCAAATACATATAAGTGAAAGAGATGTGATGGGTATTTGCAAGTAACACTGAAAGAGAGTTTGCTAACAAGAACCAATCATCTCCTAATCATGTCTCCGGCTGCAGTAAAGGAGCCCAAGGCCGAAGCAGTGGCCACCACAGATGTGTACATTAGAATGAATGAGGATGAAACTAAGGACTACTGCTTCAAAGTAGAAACTGGAAAGACTAGATTTCAAGATCTCAAGAAGATCTTCGAAGTGCTTCCATTAAAACTCTCGCCCTCTATTTTCCAAGAGAGAGTTCCCGTTGCATTCAAGGTCTCCTTCTGTCCCGGTTATCTCACCAGGGGAGGAGGACTGCTGTTTGGCGAAGATGTGCGGAACAAAGAGTACCTCAAGAATGTTTCCAACAACGATATCATCTCAGATAAAGTCTGGCCCGGCCAATTGCTGATTCCTGTTTGGCAGGAACGTACCTTCTTGAAGTACTCTGTTCTTGCAGGACTACTCACCTGGCTGTACACTGATCTGCCGGAGTTCATCTCCCCCACCCCCGGGATCGGGGCCACCACTTGGCTGGTCAAGGGTGCCTGCTACTTGATTGAAAATGTTTTGAGACAGCCAAGGATCGCAAACGACATCAAAGGTGACATCCTCAGCACTTCCAAATTACCTGCGCAGTGCGTTTTCTTTGTCTTCCATTTGTTCAAGGTGTTGCTTGTATGGGTCATTCTGAATTTCGGCATTGCCAACCCTTACTCATTCTATTCTAAGCCTCCACCAATCACCAGGGAGAACCTCGTAGAAATCGGCTGGACAGGTGCCAGAAAAGCCACCGATGAGGGCTTCCATACTTGGTACAGGGAGGAAAGAATCAAAGAGGAAGGGGGTGTGCTCAAAGCTCATCAAAATGGGGTCCTCGAGCAAATCAAGACCAAAGGTGTAACTCTTGGGGCCGGCGAGGGCTATGGCACGAGTCTTGAGTTGAAAGACAAAATCACTGTTGCGGACTTGAGCAAGAAGAAGAAGTTCCTTCTCAGTCAGGATTATTTCGAGATCCAGCGGGCCGAATTTTCTGCCCAAAGTTCAAGCCTTGATGGACCGGAATTCACTGCTGCGTACAAGGCCTTCAAGTGCTACGGACTGTTGCACCCACCGACACAGCTGACTGAGATTGTCGAGTCAAGAATAGCACTCGGTAATGGAGATGTGGAGGACATTGACTAATTTCATGGACTATAAGCTTTCATTAATTTTTTTTATATTTTTTCTTTTTTGCTTGCTTGTTTCTTGCTTTAATTCCTTCCTATTATACAGATAGCATGCATTGCTTTAATCCAGAATGATATCATCTGCTTCCAGTTTGTCATTGCTGAAAAATGGTAGCTTCAGTGCCTCATCAGCAGTGATACGTTCGTTATGATTTAATTTCAAACACAGCTCCAAAAGTTCTAGGACGTCTTTATACTGCTGACCAACCTTCGTATTTGTTGGTCGTCCCTTCTTGTCAAGTGCACTCAATACCTCCCATGCTGGTGAGTCCTCAGCCAATGTGTCTCCTTGTTTGGCTTCCAGCAAAATGGAAGTATACAAAATCCCTCCTAAAGAGTGTGATGCCTCGAGTTTCGGTAGATTGGAATCCAAACCCAGTCCATGCAATTGCGAACACTTTTTCATCTGCGATAAGCCAAATATGTTTGTGATCTCCACTAATGCAGATATGTCGTCAGTCGAATTGAAAAAGGGGAACCGTCTGGAAAGTAATGTAAGAAGCATTACACCTGCGGACCAGATATCAACTTTAACAGTCTGATTGGCACATTTCAAAAGAACTTCTGGGGCTCTAAACCCTCTTGTTCCTGCTCTATTGGCTCGTCTGGCAGGTCGTCTGTCATCCTTCAGATACCCTTTGAGAGGAAAAGCATTTGCAGGTGCAATTTCGTCGGTACCAAGCCCTCCTTGAAAACAAGGACACGCCGAATAATCGACTTCTGTCTCTCTTTCTGCTAAACCAAAATCAACTAGCACTCCACCTCTAGTCAAAGGGTTGTAAAGGAAATTTGTAGGCTTGATGTCCCTATGAATGATCTTTTTGCCATGGACAAAGCTAAGAGCTGTAAACAGCTCGTGCATGTATATTTTGATGCCAGAAAGAGGAAGGTCACGGTAAAAATCGCGGAAGTCTGCATGCTTGTAGAATGGTAAAACCGCAATCACTTGGTCTTCGTATCTGATTGCATCTATAAGAGGTGCCACATTGGGACATCCAACCAGACTGTGAAGCAATTGTAATTCATTGAAGATTCTGAGCGGCGAAGAGGTGACGTAGATTCTCTTCAAGGCGACTAGTGGCACCGTTGAATCATTGCACCGGGTTCTAGTCCGACCCTTTATAGGTGGTGAGCTCCAGACGGTTTGGCCAGAGCTTAATTTGGATAGCTTTTGTAAGTCCAGTGCTCTATAGACAGTTGAGAAAGTCCCTTCACCAATCTTATCAATTAGTTTGTATTTCGAAGACAGTCCGGGAAATGATCTTATAAGCAACTGCATTTCGTGTCGAATATCCAGCGAGATAGAGTCGTACAGGTCGTCGATATAATCGTAGTCTGCAGTGACACATTGAGCACCAACTTTTGACTCCTCTATATGGGTCTGGGGTAACAACTGTACGGTTTGGCTCAGATTTTCAACATGGATAGCGTCTGCAGCGTCCGACTCAGCATCGGAGACTGTTTCATCTCTCTTCTCCCCATTGAGTTCCTTTTCGACGTCATCCGACGTGAGCTGGACAGGTTCTGTCTGATTGGCATCAAAATTCTCATGTGATTCCCCAAGGTTCAGTGTAGTGAGTTTATCGTGATCAGCGTCTGTCTGCTTGCTCTTTACACCAGACTCAGCTTCTTGAGAAACGGCTGGCATCTGTCTTGCAGTGCGCGCACTTCGAGTTCTCGATCGCTTGCTAAATTGTGGGGGAAGATGAAGAACCAGTCGTTTGCTTGGCTTAGCGATTGCCTCGCCAAAAGAGTCTTCAGATCTCGACAGTCGTTTCGTTCCTGCAAAAGACTCCATGATTCAACACTCCCGAGCAACGTTTCAGAACTTGCAACTCTTGACCCGCTTATAAACAACTCTGATCTGGACTTAAAGTAAACAAAAGGGAAACAAGATCTGTTTCCTCAAATGGTTTGTTTTCCTTATTCGCGGTTTAGAGAAAATAAAAAATAAAAGTGTTTCGTGTACGAGAGATTCAGATAGGGGTGAGTTTTGACATGGTCTTTGCGAGTACCCAGGATATAGGGTCAAAGAGGTACGTTTCTGGTTAGTTCTCCCAGTTAGCTGTCCAGTGAGGTGAAAGCAAAAAAGCACGCCACCTTCGAACAGAAACCCTGCAAGAGTATAAATATGGATGACTTAAAAAAAAAAAGATGCTCTCGGCGAGAATCGAACACGCGATCTTCAGATTATGAGACTGACGCCTTAACCGACTGGGCCACGAAAGCAAGAAACTGTTTGTGAAACTTACCAGAAGTGTTCTTAGCTGCAAGCACAGGTCAGCTGGTCATTCTTCGAAGGAACTGTTGGTATACCCCTGCTGCGCTCTCAGCAGAGTCGTTGAAGGCCACCTGTAAGGCAGGTGTCTCCACAGGCACACTTGGAGTGCTGTTTTTCACAGCGTCTATCAGCCTCTTGCTCTGTGAGTCGCAGTCAAACTTGGGATTCATTGTGCGTATCTTTCCAAAGCTGTCAATCCCAGCAGGGATCAACACATTCTCGAAGTCCTGCATTCTGGCAGACACTTTGTGGTCATCCGCAGGATGAATCAAGCCCAGTAGTTCTTCCAGTGAATTCTCGGGTCTCAGACATGCCAGGCTTCCTCCCTGGAGAAACATCATGAGTCTCAGCAGCTGTTGCAAATTATCAATTCGGTTGACTGTTTTCAGATTATAGGAGACGTCAGCGATACCGCATAGCAGTAGCAGCGAGTCTCGTTTGAGAGACAGCTTGGAATCCTCCACAACTTGGGTATCGCCAAAGATGCGAAACGTGAGAGAGACCCAGGGCAGAACTGTTGTCTCCACCCAGTCGTAGACGTCAGCATCCGGCGCAGAGCGGGAGGTGTCGTTTTCTCGCAACAAGGAGGACGCATCAACGACATAGACCAGAACCGCCTCTTTGTCTGCGAATGCAGGCAGTAGCTGTTCGTGGGACGATCTGGCAGGCCCAGAAATAGAATACACGTTAAGAGTATAGTCGCGAAACTGAACATAGCTGTAGTCAAGCAAGGATGTGCGCAGTTGGGGCTGTGATGAGGGATCCACTCCCGAAAGACGGTGCAGCTTGCGTAGGATGTCGTTGTGCTGACTGAGGGATCCTCCGAGCAGAACCAGCGTTGTCTCGTCTCGGAGCTGCTTGTCTCTGGTACTGCTGAGCAGATCAAGTAGGGGAGAGCTGCTCATGGAGCGGAGGGTTGTGAGTGGTGTTTGAAAGAACGGAATGGAGAAGGGGCTATCATACCATCTTAGGGCTAGAGCTGAAGACGATAAAGGGGGGAGAAGTAATAAAAACACAACCAAGTTTTTATTTTTATACCACGAGTTTTTTATGCTATAATAATGTATGAGAGATCAAGACTTGAAAATAAAAGCAAAACAAAGAGAGGCTTTTATGTGGAGTCCTCGAGAGACACCTGTTTGCGTGCCACAGTGCCAGCGGTCTCACGCTTTACCCGGTTGAACATCACGACTTTGTAGTTGAAGATGAAGTCCACAAGAGTCCAGGTCCAGCTGGTATGGCACGGCAGATCCTGGTAGAACTCTCTGGCGATGCGACGCAGTTCGGGCAGCTTAGACCATGAGATGAAGGGGAAGTCGTGGTGTTCGTTGTGGTAGCCCACGTTCCAGGTCACAATATTCAAAGGGCCGTAGTACGAGTATGTCTCTAGCGGAGGGAGGTCTGTATCTTTGTTGTACGACTCTGGAGGCTGGAAGATGTAGTGTTCTGAGACAAAGTGACCTGCTGTGGGGTGGAGCGAGCCCGCGCAGAAGGAAGACATAATGAGGTACCAGAGAGAGTTGACAGACCACCAGCGAACGATACAGCAGTCAAGCGCTGCCTGGACCGCGACGTTGAGCAGATGGATAAGAGTGAACTTGATATTGGTGACAAACATGGGTCTCAGAGCGTAGAAGAAGATCTGAAACGTGGCGAAAAACGCCTTACCCAGCACGTTTGACAGCACCACGGCCTCCAACTGCGTGGGAATGTCGGTGTCATACACCTCGTCTCCCAAGAACTTGTGATGCAACTGGTGGTAGGGCTGGAACGACGCGCTGTAAGGGACTCCGATGGGCAGGTTGACAAATATGGAGAAAAGTCTATTGTAGAGTGGTTTTTTGAAACCCAGGTTGTGGCAGAGCTCGTGGATCGCCAGGAAACAGTTCTGGCTGCACGTTCCACCGATGACGTATGCTGTAGCTATGAACTTGAGAGAGAGAGGGTCGGTGTTGCGCAGATAGTACGCCAGAAACAGCTGTAAAGACACCACTCCGAAGCAGATGTACTTGGTGAGTGGCTCGTGACCGCACAGCTTGGTGATCTGCGGGTACCGCTTCAGAATCTGTTTTCTGCGCAGCGAGTGTGGATCCTTCTCACGTGTCCAGTAGAAGTCGAGCGTTCTGGCTATATCTGTCTGTTCTATCACGGGAGGAGTGGTCTCGATGTCGTAGGCCGCTTTGGACACCCTGTGTGTTGTCTGGGACATGGCTGCTTGCGGTCTCTGGAGAGCGCTCGTGGCATTCAAAGAGCGGGTATGTGGGGGTATTTTTTTCTCTTGAATGTGGGTGGCATGAACTCAGCGGGCCCTGTGGTCCATGTACTTACTTAGTGTCTGTTCATCCCTAAGCGTACGATCGTAAGATCTTCGCGATCGTCGAAGCGACCCCGAAAAAAAAGAAAAAATCAGCGAGTGTTCGCGCCGATCCACTGCGTCGGTCGACGCTGCGGATCACAAGTGTAAGTGTTGCTCTCTTCACCCGTGCACCACTGTGAGACAGGGAGGGAAGAAGAAACAAGACACGCAAAAAAAAAAAAGTTTTTCCCACGATTGGATGCCCCTCATTTTTCAGCGTGATGTAGCAGAAAAACCACACTGGTTTGGGGCAGCTGAGCCGACACACTTTCCTAGGCAGCAACAGCAACAATCACCACCTCCCAAAACAACACCCCCACAGGCCTGTAACAAGAATGCTCAGCTACAGATGGCGAGGTTCAGCACCCACAGCATCGCTTATGGGATACGGAAAGTGTAGAACCAGCGCAAGACTCTCACTAGTGTCGAATCATCTTCGCAGCATGGCCACCGTCCCCGCTGAAGAGGTGGAGTTCAGCGTCAACAACACAGCTAGAATCATCACGCTCAACAGACCGTCGAAGCTGAACGCGCTCAGCACAGCAATGTGCTCCCAAATCACTCCTCGTCTGGTGGAGTACTCCAAGTCGGACGCTGCCAACCTTGTGATTGTGCGGTCGAGCTCTGAGAGGGCGTTCTGCTCGGGGGGAGATGTGATTCAGTGCGCCAAGGACAACCTTGCTGGCCAGCCACTCAAGTCTGTGGAGTTCTTTGACAAGGAGTACAACCTTGACTATCTCCTAGCAGTGTACGGCAAGCCGGTGGTGTCGCTTGTCAACGGAATAGCTA
The DNA here is from genome assembly GCA_030559035.1 of Ogataea wickerhamii. Lineage (NCBI taxonomy): Eukaryota > Fungi > Ascomycota > Pichiomycetes > Pichiales > Pichiaceae > Ogataea > Ogataea wickerhamii. The sequence goes on from JAKTQX010000002.1 coordinate 179,083, forward strand.
TGGGCGGAGGGGTTGGACTCGCGGTGCACACGCCCTTTCGTGTTGTCTGCGAGACCACGCGGTTCGCGATGCCGGAGACGAACATTGGCTTCTTCAGCGACGTGGGAACGTCTTTCTGGCTGCCGAAGCTGGACGGCAATCTCGGGTACTATCTGTCGCTGACGGGGGACGAGCTCTCCGGCATCGATACTCTTGTGGCTGGGTTTGGCACCCACTACGTTCCTTTGAATCGGTTCGATGAGCTTGTCCAGCGTCTGTCGACCCTTGGGCTCGAGGAACTCTCTGTCGACAAGAGAGAGAAGCTGTTCCGCAACCAGGATGAGTTCTACGCTCTGGTGAGCGACGCTATTGAGGAGTTCACCTCCGACATTCCTGCCGACCACAAGTTCAAGTACTCGAGGGCCGAGCTCGACACCATCGAGCACTGCTTCGACCCACGCAAGCACAAAACCGTCGAGGCGGTCGTTGACGCGCTTCTTGAGGACGGCTCGGAGTTTGCAGTCAAGACGGTCAAGAGCCTGCAGGCCAAGTCGAACGTGTCTCTCAAGCTGTGCTGGAACCTGCTCATCAAGTCGTCCAGCTCCACCATCCACGAGGCACTCACGACGGAACTGAAGGCTGCCTCGAAAATGATGCTGGAGTACAAGCCCAACGACTTCAACGAATACATCCTCAAGAACCTCATAAACAAGAAATCGCCGAACAAGGAGGACAGAACCCTGAACCCTGCTTTTGACGAGCTGTCCAAGGTCCCTGTCTCGCTGGTGGATCAGCTCGTGTCCTCGGACTCGTACAACCCGGAGTCTGTCCCTGAGAATTCTGGTCTGTCTGCAGAAGAGATCATTGAAAAACTGGAGTCGCTGTCGATCTCCAAGTTTGAAGAGTGCGGCCACCTCAACTCGAACTACGCCGTGTACCCTTACCAGATGGGGCTGCCAACCCAGCCTGAGGTGGAGAGCTACATCAAGGGCGATGACGACTCGAACCGGAAGTACTCGGTCACTTTCAAAGAGACCCTGAAGTACTTTGACATGAGGTACAAAAACAAGAACGGTGTCTACTTCAAGGTGAAGGAGATTCTCAAGCGGAAGACCAAGCCCAGCGAGTACGGAGACGAGTACCTGGACTGGGTGGACTAGCGGGAGTCGCTGTGTGCTGTATATAGGGCTATTTCATAACCTGATTTATTTTCCACTGTAAAGCTGAGTTAGTTGTAGATGCGACTGTTCTGTGTGTGTGTTTTATTTTTTTCTCGCTACATGTACATCTAAAAGATCAGGCAGAACCTGCTTCCAGCTATACGTCCGCATAGCATGGATGACACCGCCGACGTCCCGCCACTCCGCGAAGCACGGGGACAGGGCCCATCTCAGGGTCCCCCTCTCTGACAGCTGGGACCTGATCCTCACTGAGAAAGGCTCAAAGTTCTACTACAACACTCTCACTGGAAGCTCGTCGTGGCAGCTTCCTGACGCGTGTGTTCCCGAGATACAGTACGTCGACTCCATCAGGGACAGTCTCGTCACGCTGATCGGCGTGGTGCGAGGGTACGAAGCGGACAGCGAGACCCTGGCGTCGCTGAGCCGGCTTCTTCCTGAGATCTCCCCCGCTGAACGGCACACGGAGCCCAGCGTTCCCCAGGAGAACACGGCCCCCGCCAAAGAGACTCAGGCAGGTCTTGACATCGGCTACGGCTCGTCGTCGTCAGCGTCGACAGACGCGGAGTCGGAGGGTCCCGAGCTCGAGCAACAGACCCAGACCCAGCACGTGTCGGGCTCGGAGAGCAGCCAGGTCTCCAGCTCTGACGAAGACAACGGAATCAGCCTGTCAGATATAGACGATCTCGAGTCGGCGTCTTCAGGAGACGTGCAAACGGACCCACAGCACGAGTCGTCCCACCAGCGCTTCATGGAGATGCTGTCGGGCCACAACATCGATCCGTACTCAACATACGAGCTGGAATACGAGAACCTCATCAGCGACCCTGTCTTCTACCAGGTCGAGGATGAATCGAAACGAGTGGCCCTGTTTGACCAGTGGTGCATGGAGCAAATGAACAAACCACCGGATCCCCACCAGGAACCAGCCCAGTCACCGGAGGCCGACGACAGAGCTCTCATCGAGTTCTGTGAGCTGCTGACGAGAAACAAGGTCAGACTCAAGTACTACTTTGATTTCAAGCGGAAGTTCTTCAAATGCCCCGAGTTCTCCTCGCTGCCCTCTGATGAACTTCGACGCCAGATCTTCAAAAAGTACACTGTCTTCCGCAAAGTGAAAGATCGCGTAGAGTTCGTTACCAACTTGGCGATGCTCAAACATCCACAAAACTTGAGTGAAATCAGAAATCAAATATTGGAGTTCAACTTCCTCAACAACGTCGAGAATAAGCAGGTTCTACAACAGGTGCTACGTCACAATTAATCTCCAACACTCGGATTGATTTGCCCCATCTCTTCTCCAATAAATAAACTGGATCTCTCCTTTGGAGCACCTAATATACAACACAGAAATGACTCTAGCCCAAAAAAAGGTTATCTTAACATCCCGTTAGTTTGTTTTTCGGAACAGAGTATCCTGCCTTGGTCCATGACGTCACGTTCCAGTTGTTGTAGGCTTTGCCATGCGCCTCGATATAGTCAACCGTAGGATATCCATCTGGATCACAAGTGATGCTGATGGAATCATTGGGCTGATACACTCTCACATAGTCCACCGTCAGAGTAGCAGGGAATTCGATCGAAGGCCAATCAATGTACGCCCAGTTGTTTGAGACACCCAGGTTCATCACCATGGACATTGGCTCCTTAGAAATTCTTCTCCAGTCAACGTTACCGTTAGGAGCAAGGGAATTGGCATAAACGGTGAAAGTAGGTTCATCTCCCACAAACCATCTGCAGTACCCGTCTGTATCATCGTTCAGATACTCATACGCGTACTTCTGGTATCTGTGTGTTCCATCATCTCCACGCTCATACCAAGTGGTATTAAGCGTTGTTATACCGGAGATAGCTTGCTGGAATGGCCCTCCAGCATAAGTATTCATCGTGGTCACAGACGCGTTGTGTATCTCGATCCAGTCATAGTCAGGCATATACCAAATATCAAACGGAGCAATCTGCAGCGACTGAGATGCCACACCAAGTTTCTTTGTAGTGTCGATTTCAGCCTCAATGATATCGATTTCAGGCGCCCCTCTCCCGACTCCAGCGTTGGGGTGTTCCTCACCATTGCATGTGCATGAGTTGAGCCTTTGGCCCGGTAAATATGAAATCCCATCTGGAGATGACTGGTTTGCAGTTATACCAGCATCGCAGGCTTCATATGAGTACGGCCAAACACCTTCAGTGGTGGCCATGTATCCGGGACGGCCTAGGTTGCCCATGGACCACATACCCGGCCAAAGACCCGTAATGCTACCGTAGTTTGGAAGCCTGGCTGACACCTCCATCACGCCCTGTGAGAAGCACATTCTGTTCCAAGAGTGGAGCATTCCAGACCGGTAAAACAGATCGTGGTTCTTGAAAGCATCCATACGCAGCGCAACAGTTCCATTAGTAGTAGTGACGGCATCAGGGTCGTACCATTCCAGATCATTGGTGGCCGCGTAATTCAGGTCTGGAGCGTACCAAAACTGATCATCGCCATCATAGAAGGTTCGTCCTTCAGCATTAAATTCATCACTGAAAACCAAGCTCCAAAGAGTCCCATCCTTGGCCTCTCTTGTATATGCATCCTGTGGTGTATCGGGATCAACAAGGGATGTTCGGATAGCACTGAGCTGAGGGTACGAGTATTCTGTTAAAACAGTGTATGTCTGCGGAACGTACGTTGAATGTTCGGTGACACCGGTGTACGTCAGAGCAGGTAACACGACAAAAAGCGCAAGGGCACCAAGAGCAAGAGCTATGCAGCCAATCAGGGCTGAGAGAGACCTTCTATCCATGTTCTTCAAATCATGAGCAAACCTGTGCTTTTCGTAGTTCGCGTCCGCAATGGGGTCCGGATTATGTAGGTAGTCGTCTTCCTCCTTCTCATCTATATGTAAGGGGAACGATGAGGCAGGATAGCCTCCGAACGGCGAAAAATCGGTATCGACCAAGAAGGGGTTAGACGACTTCTCGCTGCCCTGCGACGTGCTATCACTGTACCGTTTGCCTGGCAAAAGGCTCCCCTTCGACCCTACTGACTGCATCGACACTGCTCTAGAGCCCGACAGTCCCTGAGGGTACCTGTCATATCCCTGTGGCTGTGAGTTGAGATTATTGGAAGAGGAGAACGGATTGGCTATGGAAGACGAGGATGTGGGATAGCTCGAGTTGTAGGCCAAAAACTGTTTGGATTCCTCCTGCGACTTTGATCCGTTGGAGTGAGAAGAATACTCGTCATAGCTCTGTTGCTCGTATTCCTGGTTGAAAGGGTCCACCGTGGAGCCCCCGCTGGACGACGAGTTCGACTCCATATGAGGAGACCTGGAAGTTAGGTTTCTGGCAGCCATATCGTGTTATATGTACCGGTGGTCAAAGCGAGCGACCAAATGCAAATGTTCTAGTAAGAGGAAAGGAGTGGTATGTAGCAAAAACTGGCCGTGGGGTGTCTCTTCTTAACAGAACACAGCTTTTTGATATAGGGACTGCTGCGAGGAAGGTGGAATCAACACGCAGTTCCGTGTTCTAGAACTCAGCCGTTATGTAATGGAAGGCTGGACGTCACGAATCCGGCCACTGAAAAGCACCCTCGGTAGTACTTGCAGTTGCAGCTTTCTTGTTGTTCAACTCCTCGACAACAGCTGTTGTTTGGCGAAACAGACAAAAGCCTTTTACCTGTCTCCTTTTCTATATTTTTTTTCCTCTCTCCTCCCTGTTTGTTTGACGCTTTCTTTTCTGGAAATACAGTTATTACATAAGCAGTTAACGCTGTCTGCTATTAAACCGTGTTTTATGTATGGGAAATGTAGTTATTTTTAGCAGGAGCTGCCCCCTGCATGCCGGGGTGGGGCCGAGCATGCGGCAATATCCGGGTAACCCACTGCCGAGGAAATAACCATCACCTGAGATTACTGCTTAGTTACGTGGGCTTCGTGTATTGGGATGTACAGCTATGTGCAGGAGGTAAAGAAACGTGGGGGAGGGAAGTTCCTTCGATGGTGGCTTTTGGCCGTTATGTTGTCTCTGTCGTTGCCGTAGCCGTCGTCACCGTGGCGTCTGTATTGGACTGCAGCTCACTCTTCGTACCCTGGTCCTTAGCGTAGTTCAAAATCGAAAACCCAACCACCCCAAACAATATACTACTCGATATTAGTTTGAACACCAGCTCCGGAACGTTCAAGCTCTGCCGATCTCGGGCCCCCCAGTTTCCATAGCTCACGTAATATATCGCACGTTTCTCGTCCCCGCTGAGATATTTCCATCCAAACTGTTGCTTCACATTCAGATAGCTGATGAGGTCCTGCTGCTCTTCTCCCGAGAGCCGGGGCCATTTGGCAGGAAGATCAGCCACGTCCATTTCGTACTCGTCGTCAACGTTATCCGCTGCAGCGGCAACTGGCGACTGCGAGACTGAGTCTGGAGCTGTTCTAGCCAGTCTTGCAGTGGCACTGAAGAGTCTGTGATAGCATGTAGCACTGCCGTTGAGATGGATAAACTTAGCGGTCCCGGGTCTGGGACACGGCGCACGGCGGAGGAACATGGCTCTGCGTAATCGGGAGTCTGCGTGTCCTGAAATGTGATCCAATTGTTGCTTCACTCTGCAGCGTCATGGCATGCTCAGCTATTTCTTCTTCTCCAGACGGAAAAAAAAAAATTGTATCAACCATCAATCTCTCACAGCCTGGAAAATACTCTTGAATACGACATATGACGTTCGGTGGACATGATCGGGGGTCCTAGTTGTAGCTGTGGGCCCAGAAAAGACGGTAACATAGAAATACCAGAATCCCACTCATGCAGGTGGCCGATGACAAAATAACGAATGAAAATGTAAGGCAGTAAGGAGTAAAATATGACTGGATTTTAATCTGGCAGTATTGGTCATACTCAAATGCGTAAAATAGGCCAAACACAAGCGATCCAATGGCAGGAGCACTCAAAAATAGCCCCCATGTGGATCCCAGTATCTCCACACCCCATATGGTAGCAATGAGAGTGGGAAGAAGAGTGAACACACATCCATAGCCGAGTCCCAAAAGGCCAGTGATCAGAGCCAGGTTCGGATAATTGGCTGCGACAAGAGCAAACGAGCCTGTGCAAATCAGTATCGCTAACAGTACCACAGTTATTGTAGCTTTCAGGCCGTCAAGCAAATCATTAATCGCTGCTACCAGTAGTCTGGCAACTGTTGAAGAAAGACTGAAAACTGTCACCTGGCGAGAAACGTCCGTGTTTTTGAGGTCTCCGACGGTGAGAGCTAGAGACCCCAGGTTCGTAATGTAAATTTCTAGTGGTCCAGCTAGTAGGAAAAATGCAACGTACAGTATCTTTGTTGTAGGGCTCCTCACAAACCTGCTGAACCTTTGATGGTGATCTTCGGGGGCTAAAAAGCTGTCAGTCAGCAGAGGGCTATCTTCCTCGGGTTCCGACAACTCAGAAGAGTCAACAGTGGACACTGCAGTTCCCGCCTCTTCAGACTCACTTTGTACCTTACCGAACAAAATCTCCTTCTCTATAGTGACCACTATAGAGGCGCACCAGGTGAAAAGTCCTGTGATAAGATACATGATGCTCAGTCCCACGAATATGTAGTAAACACTGATCTCATTTCCGTTCGGGCTTGATATCCTGAAAAAGTCCAGCTGGAAGATATATGACAGCAAAAGAGACGACATACCGTAAAAGGCCACAGGAAGCGAGATGCTAAGTCCTTTTCTTTCGGGGTAGATCTTGGCACAGGTAAGCAGGGAGCAGAAGTATGCTGATGAAGTCCCACAGCCAACAAGGAAAAATGCAACAGCCATCACTATATAGCTTAGTTCCATTTCAAAAACTAACGCTGCTAGTAGATATCCAGGACACAAAATCAAGCTGATCATTGCTAGCAGAACTGGTCCATGAGCATCACTGAGGTATCCGAGAATTGGAAGCGTCAAGTATAATCCCATGGTCATAGAAGCGCTTATCACATTGACGTTTAGCTGATTATAATGGAGCTTCTCTATCAGCTGTGATGTGAAAATGGAAAAAGTGACAACAGATGCATCGAAAAGACAGGTTATGAGTGCTATTATAAATGAATAAAATCTAATTGTATTGTTCGAGTAATGTTCCGTCAAATATGTTCGGACATGGTAAGTAAGCCAATGCTCAATCTTCGATATACTGGACATGCTGGTGCAGTGCTCAGGGGAAGAAGTGGGAGCTCAAAAATATGTTTTGGCTTGTCCTTCAGAGATGTTCTGTTGCTCATGTCTGGCAAAATTTATTTATATGGTGAGAAATCACGTTGAAGCTCAAAATGGAAATCTTTCACCAGTTATCGATATAAAGAGGGATAACCGAGATTAGGCCCCCAAATTGAAACGGAATAAATGTTATCTTCCGCTTGATAATGGCGTTATGATACTCAGTCACAAAGTACGGTTTGCTCGTCCAATAATGAAAGCCCATCTTGAAGAGTAGTAGTCCAAGTAGCAGGTAAACAACTAGGAATGACTAATTGTCTCTTTTCCAGCGGATTATCGTAGGCAGTGTTAGAGGAGAGATATGTTTGTGACGGAAAGATCACCTGTGCGAAGTGAGGCTGTCTTGCCTGAGATATGGTCCACTTCGGAACGGGATTCAAGATCTTGGTGAGACGCAACGACTCTATACTAAAGGAAATGTCGGGCGGATCCTCATCGGATGAGCAAGAAGAGATGTTTCTGTAGTTGTGGATGTTTGTGAACAAAGAGGGGTCGCTGACCTGTATTTTGAAGATTTTAGGTTCAGTAGCAGATGACGATACATTAACTGCCGATAGTGAGAAATTTGCATATCGTGGAAATCTAGAAAACTGGGGTTTTAATAGCCCGTTGTCGAGATTTCTCTTCCATTGTTTCGGGGACGATTCTATGTCAAATACGCCATTGTAGTTAAGCTTCCCATCAGAGAAAGCCTGTTTTAGTACGATTTTTCCATCATTCACTTTCAAGCAGACCCCACTATCAGCCTTAGAAATTGAGCAGAAACCTGAGTGTGCCAAGTTTGAAGATCCCAGGCTTTTATGCCATGAGCGCGCAAACGAGTCGAAAAAACCAGGCGACGCAGACTGGGTAGTTTCACCAAACATCAACAGTAGAACGGGTCTGGAGATTGCAAGTCTCTTCTTGTCGTTATAGAATAGAACCTCTTTGGACATATTCTTTGGGTCAAGTGTATCACCATTCCCTCGTAGATATTCAACAGGAAGAAGAAGCCCGTAGTCTATCAGCTCAAAGTTATGGTTGATATCAAAGGGAACCCCTCCCAAAGCTAGAGCAGCAAGGCTCTTGCTCTTAGCGAGCCTGAACAGGAACAGGGCGTCTGTAGTTTTGGGTATTAGTAGTGGTTCTCTGGAGTGAAACTGGTCCGCCACTGCTGAAATATCCAGCTGCTCAGATCTCTCTACTGTGTTTATAAGGCCCAGTTTCTTGATTGCATCAGCAGTCATGGCGTCTCTGGTAAGGAGCACTCCGCTGGTCTTTTGAGGATGATACTGAGCAGAGTAATGGCTGAACTCATTAGCAAATGTATCGAGTCCTCCCCATTGTGGCAATGGCTGGCGACTCATCAGCATTTCATGACCATCCACCACCTTGGTTCCTTCTGAGTGCTTCATCAGAAGTCTGACTGTATCAGGAACATACATGTTCGGAATTTTAAAGGGGATAGCGGTTGCCTTTATTAGCGGTATTGAAGCTAGCACTAAGCAGAGAAGTATTTTCATTTTGAAGGAACAGTTGGAACTGCGTTATCTTGCAGGATCTGGAATGTCTGTGGAGCGCGTTTAGGTTGATTCTGGAACGCTTTTTTAAACAGGGATCATTTTGTTTGGATCCTTCGCGCCAAAAATGTTTGTACAGAAAGAGGGTATAGTGCAACAAAAAAGTTAGCTGAGAGAAAAAAATAAAGCTATCATGAAAATAACTAGACGGCAATAATCAGGAAATAAAGCAACACAACATTGAAGAGTCCGAGTGCCAACCAAAAATAATGGCTCTATTTCAGTCTAAAGTAAATGCTCTGAGACGATTGGCTCCATGCAGAGGATTGCAGACCGGAAGGCTGCTTCTCCAGGAACAAGCGAAGACGACCCATTTTGGATTCAAGACGGTAGCTGCGAATGAAAAAGAGAATCTTGTGAAGGGTGTGTTCTCATCCGTAGCGTCCAGTTACGATGTGATGAATGATGTCATGTCTCTTGGTATCCACAGGCTATGGAAGAAACATCTGATTGAGAAGCTGGACTGTGGAATGAGACCCAACTCCGACGAGCCTCTACATTTTCTAGATGTTGCGGGGGGAACTGGAGACATTGCGTTTGGGTTACTTGACCACGCTAGACTGAAATACGGCGATAGAGAAAGTACCATGGTTGTTGCCGATATTAACCCGGACATGCTTGCAGAGGGAGCTAAGAGGTGCCTATCAACGCCGTATGCCAACTCTCCTAGAATTCAATTTCTCGAGCAGAACGGTCAGGAGCTTGATGCCATTCCAGACAACTCTAAGGATGTATACACTATTGCTTTTGGAATTAGAAACTTCACCGATATACAGGCTGGACTGAACGCTGCCCACCGTGTGTTGAAGCCAGGAGGAATTTTTGCGTGCCTGGAATTTTCTCATGTCGACAATCAGGCCTTGGACTACGTCTACCAGCTGTACTCCTTCTCGCTCCTTCCTCTCATGGGGCAGCTCATAGCCAATGACAGAGACTCATACCAGTATCTGGTGGAGAGTATAAGAAAGTTCCCGGATCAGGAAACATTTGCAGACATGATTAGAAAGGCCGGATTCTACATTCCTGGTACTGGCTACGAGAGTCTCACGTTTGGTGTGGCAGCCATTCACATCGGAGTGAAGCTGTGATGTCTTTTTTTGCTGTATATATTGGAAAACTGGCAGTAGCCAGAGAGCCATGAATGTAACTAACTACTACTACTATCTCGTAGTGCCCATGACGAAACAGGGCTGCATAACCACCTTTCAAAACTTTCAAAAAAATTTTCTTCCCATGTATAAAAGGAGGCATACATCTCACCTGGGAAAAGTGTGCTTTTATTACTCATATAGTCTCTCCTTTTCCCTATCTTTATGCAAGGGCATTACGTGTATCAGTGAGGATTCGTCCGAGATCATGTTTTTGCTGGTTGAAAACTATCAACAGACCGCTCTCTTGTAGACCTAGCATTGCCTTTGTTTGCACGAGGAATTTTTGGAACCCTATCATTTTTGCGTCTTGCTCTTTTTCCAAGCTGTGCCTATGTGCAAGTGTCGGAGAGAAAAGCGCTCTTTGTAGGATTTTTGGGGCTGTGTTGGACCCAAAGGTCTAGACAATCTATCTAAATCGACTAGTTTGGTGGTGCAGTATTCACCAGCACCGCCACAGCTTTCCGCTACTTGTAGTTTCAAAGCTGATACTTTCATTCCGTAAAAGGCGTCTTGAAATCAGCCACCGGTAGATCTTCACATTACCGTTGCAGATAAACTGGAATTCTCCTGTGTGAAAAAACATGAGTTTCGCAGGGGTACATGCGAAGATCAGCCAACAATAGATTTGCGGCTGTCATAAACAATAGACCACATGAGAAGTTTATTCTTCCAGTAACAACCGGATACTACACAAAAACGCACAAGGATCAACACCGCCCATCATCAATGGTAGGTAGGTAGGTAGTTCGTTCTTGGTACTGCTTGACTAAAGAGAATGGTGATTTTGTGAGAAAAATAGATATACACAACGAGTAAATTGTCTAGGATGACTGGAGCTTCTGTTTCTTGTTACTCCAAACGGTGAGAGACAAGGGTCTTGCGTAGTAAAACTTGTCGTAGCCTTGCTTCTCGTCATTATCGTCATATTCGTCCTTTTGAGACTTTTCAAATCCGTTGAAGGTGATCTTGGGCATCACAATAACGTCATCCACCTGTGTAGGAGCAATAGCACCACTGAAAGAGCGGTACGAGAATCTCTGATCCTCGGGCACCTCGGGGCCGACTATAGGCTTAACGTCCTTATCTCTATCGTTTTTGGCCACTCTAACAAAAATGGCATTTTGCAGATCATTCAGGTACTCAAAAAGGGTGTCTGTGAAAATCGAGGGTCCTGTGAACTGGATTAGCGGTTCGCCATTGGCGTCCACATTCTGGAATACCTCATCCCAATCAGTTCCCTTCACCAGATCCTGCTGTGTGAAACATATGTATGTGATTCTGGCAATGAGCTTGGCCAGAAATGGATGATGCGACTTGGATCTAAACAAGTTGGTGGAGAACGAGAGTCTGCGATTGTATAGTTTTTCCCAGTTCGGATCGTTATAATCTGAAGTGACTCCGACAAAAAGCCTTCCTCCAATAACTCTGGACTCAAACCAGTATTTCAGTGGCTTGATATCAACCGTGTCTATATCTGCATATAAGCCACCGCCGATGTACACCACAAGATACTTCAAAAACTCAAACTTCAGTCTCTCACTAGGCAGCATTCTAAGAGCATCCACAACCTCAGGTACGTTTGGTCTTAAATAATCAACAACCATCTCCTCAGCCTCAGCGATGGAGATTAGATTGTGGTTGTAGTTATCGTTGACAGACCGCCACCGCTCCGTGTACTCCTTGCATTCCTCAGGAAACGCTTTGTCGTCTGACTTCACAGTCCAGATCTGGTAAATATTGTTCTCGATCTCTTCTGACCGTTTGTAGGGAAAGTTATATGCCAGCCGGGACTCGATAACATACATGTCCTTCACATTCTTCTTCGGAGGCTTTGCAATGACTCTTGTATTGTTGTGGGTCGTGGTACCGACCTCCTTAGTGTAGATCTGCGAGAATCCGAACGACTGTGACGACGGCGAGTGGGACACCAGGAGATTCATAATCACAAATACTGACGCGGCAGATATCACTAGATACTTGTACTTTTTCCACAAGCCTGTGATCGCCGTACTGGCTGAACCACTGCTGTTGCTGCCCAGGTTCAGATTTTCGATCCTCTTGTACATTTTAGGCACCTCTTGTCGCCGTTTCTATAACGTCTTTGGACCTGGCAGGTTTCCAACAGACAGCCAACGCGAAGTACCGTTGAGCCAGAAATTATTATTGGCTTTCAGCAGAAAATGTCCACGCTTCTGCACACTGTCAGTTACAACAACTGGCACACACAAAGCTTCTGGAACTTCGTTTCGGTCTCTTCTGGTCCGCTAACGAAAAAACAGGAGGAAGTAGCTATTTTACATCTCAGTTTCTTTTACCTGATCGCGGCAGAAAATTCACCAACTTTCTTTCCGGTGGCGGATTGGAGGTGAATCGAATCCACAGAATCCGATAATTGTTGCTAGCCGGAAACGTAAAAAAAAAACATATATAAAAGAAAAAATAAACGGTCGTTTCCGGTTTCTGGTAGACCCATTTCCGGCCGGCTCCCTTCCTTGGCTCTTCTATTACCTTATTTTTTTTACTTTGGGTATGTCCAGCGACGAACTCTTTTCATCCAGAATATATTTAAATATAGACATAAACTCGCCACAAAAAGGATACCACATATCCAGATACCTGTGAAGACAGCCGCACACAGACAGGATCTGGCAAGCAACACGCATACCCGATCAGACGCGTCGTGTAGCCCCGTCATCATTGCATTTGCCGGTCCCTTTCCTCTGAGTTTGGAGATCTCAAGGAGACGTGTCGTGCTACAGCATATCATTTTCTGTTGACAGTGGGATTTCAGCTGCTGGTTCAGGACTCTGCCTCTGTTTATTCAAGCAGATCTTAGTCCCCCATCTAACGAGAGGTGGAGTGATCCCGGTAAGATCATGTCGTTTTTCTCTCGGAACAGACGTGCCAAAACGCTTGTTCTTGCTGTCTTATTTATATGTGCCTTGACGTTGTACTCTTCGTCAGACCCCAACAACAGTTTTAGCCTGCGACGCTCCGGCACGGTTGGACTTTCTCCTCTGGAAGCAGGTACCGGACAAGATGCAGAACTATCGCATGCCAAGCCATCGTCTACTGCTGAAGATGCTGAGCAACTAAAAAACTTATATTTTAGCTCTGGCCAGGGCGGAACTATTGCTGGTGGCTCTACAGGTAACACTAAGGGTTCCAGGATATCATACGTAGATGAGTCAAAGGGCCAGCGTTCAGACGATAGATCCCTGCCCCTGACAGGAAACCAATCTCCTACAGAGGAACTCCTAAACAACATAAGGCCTGAAGATGTGATCAAGGGAGATGCCACTTTCCAGAACTTCTTCATGGAGATTTTCGAGCTCATTCGGAAAAATCAACTCAGCTATCCTTTGGAAGAGAGGTTAGTTCTCAAAGACGGCAAGCCATTCATTGAGAACGTACTGTTCTATGCTCAGACATATGATCGGCTCAGCGAGGAAGATTGCTCCAACTTTGTCAGATTTTCTCCCCAGTTCGTCAACGACCTCACTTTAAAACATGACGCCGTTGTCAGTAACCTCCCTCGGATCACCCCTTCTTTCTATGAGGGTAGCGGGTATGTCATTGTTGGCGGAGGCAAATATTCATGGTTTGCTTTACTGGGGATCGAAACCTTGAGAAAGGTTGGCTCAAAGCTTCCTGTGGAGGTGGTTTTGCCGGATGAATCAGACTATGAGTTCGAGTACTGTGACCAGATATTGCCCTCTCTAAACGCCAAATGTGTTGAGATGACAAGGGTTTTTGGTAAGGATACACTCAAGAGGTTCGATGTTAGTGGATACCAATACAAGGCGTTCGCTCTTCTGGCCTCGACGTTTGAAAACGCATTCTTGCTGGACTCGGATACGTTTCCAGTCGGGAATCCGGACCCGTTGTTCACATCGGAACTGTATAAAGAGTATCAGATGATCACATGGCCCGACTTCTGGAGAAGAACTACGTCTCCCTTGTTTTACAAGATCACTGGCCAAGAAATAGGCACCGAGCAGGTGAGACACTTGAACGACTTCTACACCGATCCTAAATATTACCGGTCTACTGCAAATGCTGATCCTTTTGCGGGAATCCCATACCATGATCGAGCAGGGACAATTCCGGACTGGACCACCGAATCTGGAGAAATGCTTATTAACAAGACACTTCACTTCAAAACCCTTCTGTTGTCCCTCTATTACAATTTCGATGGCCCTTACGGATACTATCCTTTACTCTCTCAGGGAGGTGCTGGAGAGGGTGATAAAGAGACATTTGTTGCTGCTGCGCACTATTACGGACTCAAGTACTACCAGGTTTACAAGATGGCCGATCGAGCATACGGGTGGTACAACTCGGAAAAAAACTACGAGCACTCGTCTATCGTTCAGTATGACCCACTAGTTGATTTTGAAAACTTGAAAGAAGTGAAACAGAACATCATTAGTGCCATTGAAACAGAGGGAGACAAGTTTGAGTACAGTTATGACAGGTTTTTCCCCAACTTCTTTTTGCCTTCAAACTCCAAAGCTCTTTTCTACCATGTCCATGATCCTAAAATGGACCCTTTCAACATTGTTGAGAAGAAATTCACCTACGATTTGGAAGGTAATAAGATTAGAAACCTTGGAGAGGACTTTCCGAAATTTAACTTTGACCTCGAGGGTTTCATATGGAATGTCATCAACCATTATGTCTGCGAAAAGAAGGTGGAGTTCAAATGTTTTGATAGGGCTGACTGGGGACTATTGTGTGGTGGTTTTATTCAGGATCAACTCTCCTTTTTGGAGGGAACGTCAAAATCTATGTTTGGTGAATATGAGAAAAGCCTTGGAATAAAAACGGGAGAAGAAGAAGAAGAGGCAGCTAATTAGGCTCCTTGGGAACCCCGAAGTGGTATGGCTCTCTGCTGCTGCGTTGTACATCAACAATTGTCAATAACCCCGACCGAATCACGCTGCTAATCAGAGATGTTGTTACTGATTACGTAATACGTCACAAATAAGATTTCGCGTATAAAGAACGCATCAAGAGTCGCGTTTGTATAATATAGACCTTTATATATCAGAAATAATATCGAGATGTCATATTCTTCTTGATTTTCAAGAACCATCGTTTGGCTACCGTCTTGTAGACACCCTCATATATGGAAAGGGAGATTCTACGGCTGGAGAATGGCTTGAAGAAGCTTCGCACAGAAATCAAGAACTGGGAGCATTCGTACGCCCGCGAACACAATGCCAGACCTTCAGCCCAAGTTATCAAGTCAGATTCTTCGATTTCAGCTCTTTATAAACGGTATCAGAAGTACAAGAAGACGGTGACCAATCTGCGAGAGGGATCAGTCACTATAGAGGAGCTGAAACGTCGAGCAAACAGTCCTGCGAAGACTACACCAGTGCACTCACCTAAGCCAAAAGTAAGCACTCCCAATAATCAACCTCATGGGACTGCCACCGAGAGCCTTACATCTGATATAGAGATTGGACCTACTCCTCAACTGAATGGACGGGTACTGGGTATATTTGACATCGACATACAGGAATCGCCAGCAGGAACGGCCACGCCGACAAAACTGCAAACCGAAGAGACGAGCACTAATACGCCCAACAAAAGTTCCAGATCGCCAGATTCATTCAAGACGCCCACCAAGAAAGTAGAGCGGAAGCTGCTGTTTGAAACCACTCCCTCACGGACAACACGTATGGCTGCGGTAGAGGAAGAAACACCAGTGTATCTTCGAGTTCAATCGAAGTCGTTTTCCCGCTCTACTTTGTCAGGTGAATCGGCTTATCAAACCGGATCGGCTGAGAAAACTCCTCAGAAGAACACCAATTCAGTTCAGGAAGATTCTCCCTCCAAGTTTATAGAGCCTAGTCCCATAATAAAGAGGGCTAGAGGTCGGTCCTTGTACGAGATGAATGAGGAGATTTTGTCGTTGAAGAGATCGATGTCGCTCATCAGCGAGGGCCTTGAGCTTGGGACAGACGAGTCTGCCAACATTCCGGAACACGTCCAGCCTACTAAGGAAGAACCTGCTATGCAAAGAAGGATCAAGACTGCTAAACGAACCACGAGACGTGCCAAGCTAAAGACGATGGGCCCTTCAGAATCGTCTGACGAGCTGGAAGATATCGACTTACAGAAGAGAATAAAAGAGATGAACCAGAGCGCAGAAAAGATTAGGGATGATATTGGACATGGTGACTCAAGTGGGAGCGAGATTGAGAATCTCACGGACGAATCTGATGATGAAGGTATTTATACAAGAAAGAAAGTGGATACCAAGCCCCAGAAAAAGCGGAAAGGAGCGCACCCGCTGTCTAATAACTTTGTGAGGCTCAAGATCAATAATAAGAAGAGAGGTCGGTTCCGGCGAAGATGAACAAGCCTTCAGACACTCAACAGCTCCAACATCCCATTTATCTTCTGAGCCTCCTGACACTTAATGATCTCGCTATCAACTTTCCTTTGCAAACCGTAAATAAGCTCCTCTAACACTGGTTGTCGCTCAATAAGATCATTATACATCTCAAGTATACATGCCAGATAATCTGCTATTATGTTGACATTTCGTGAGTCGTCAATTGACTTGAAGCACCAAGTCAACAGCGGCTCCAATGTGGACTCATCACGGCCTAGCAACGCCACTCTCACTTTGCCTCGTTTTTTGAGCTCCTCCATACAGGTGATTGTCAATTCTTTGGACATCCCAGAAACCAATGAATGGTCTAGAGCGTCGGCCCACTTGAAGCTGTTTAGGTCTTTTTCAAACTGCTTGAGTTTCTTGTTGTTGGAGTTCTTATCATCCACGATAGAATATTCAGACTCTCCATGGTACTCTGCTCCTCTCATCATGCGCAAGAAGGCATTGGACCTCTGCTGTTTTTCCCCTTGTTTTACACGGGGTTCAGTCTTGCGAGTTCGGATGGCAAGGAGACCCGAGTTCAGGCCCACAACAAGATGCTTATCGTCAGGGGATACGCCACAGCTCAGAACACCTCCTCCTCCGAAATTCCAGCCGAACTTGACTTCCCAGTTGACAGAGCTGGAATCAAACACCTTGACATGACCGTCGATGGACCCTGCAAGGATTCCTCTTTCTCCAGCACTGGCAAGACATGTCACTGTTTTACTGAAATTGCTCAGTGAGCGGACGTTTCTTGATGCAGTCAAATCCCATGTCTTGATGGTATTTCCACCACAGGAAACCAGATTTGTCTGGTTAAGAGACAACAGATCTTCAACTGGGTCCATTTGGTTGAGCTTTACCACGGGACTGGCTCCTACACGAGGGTCAAAGACCCTGATGAAGTCGTCATAACAACCTGTCACCACGAGATTCGTGGAAGATCCCGAGATGAACTGTCCTGTCCGAATATAGTCCTCGTGGTCTCCAAAGCTGATTATCGGTTTCTGTGTGCTTGATATATCATATAATCTGGCCACTCTATCATCCGAGCACGTCAAAAGTTGCGTGGAGTTCACTGGACTGAACCTGGTCACATGGGTCGCATGGGAAGAAGGCTGGACCGCGATCAGTAGTGTCCGAGGATGAATAGCGTCGAATATCTGTACCAATCCGGAGGCATCTCCAGCAACAAGAAGTCTTCCATCGTTTCTGAACTCTCCACAGTAAACAGTGTCTTTGAACCTGGAAAACGTTTTGATCACCTTCCTGGTCTTCGATGAGAACACTTGCACCCGCGTGGATGACGTGACCGCGAAATTGTGGGGACTGTTGGGATCAAAATGGACATGGCTTACCGAGTTGTGTTCCTTCACCAGCTGAGAGTTCGTGAAGCCTCTCCAGTACCGCTGTTCGGGGGTTGTGTGAGCGGGTAAGGTTGGATTTCTCGAGAACGTGATCCTCTCTCTGGAAGAAGACATGTTGTTTGTGGGGAGCGAGGTGATGTGCCGGCAGACTAGTTGCGTTACAGAGTGTCAGCTACATGTCTTTGATATGGAATCTTGATATACAAGAAGTGAGAGGATGAAGAAAAAAAAAATTTTAGATTTCGGTCGTGCACTCAACAGGTACTCAGGGGGGGGAGGGGCCTGGAAAGTTATGGTGGAGTCAGTGGTGCAGTTCCTATACATGTAAGTTCGGCAGGGCAGTTCAGCTGGACTTTGAAGACACCTTCATCCTGTCTAGAAGACTCAGAGAAGCGTCAATGTCTTCCAGGTAGTCGTCAAGGCCGTGTTTCAAGGCCAGTGTTCTCGCCCGAAGAAAGTACCGGGTGCTTTTTTCGAAGTTCTCATCTCGAAGGTTGAGCATTCCAAGTCCACAGCAAGACACCATCTCCGCTATGTACATTCCGATCTGGACAAAGTCTGGAAGCTCTGTGGACGTGCTCAGTGAGGCTGCTCGAATGAGATGGACAAGTTCCAGCACCTGTTGGAAGGAGCCCCTTGACTCCTTGTAGGATGTCTCGATTAGCGAGCTGGTGATATCTACAGCCCTGACTCCTGAGGTCGTGATGTGACTCTTGAAACCCTGCCGCTCCAGTATATCTGAGAGGGCGCCAAGCATGTCCTTTTCCGGGTCCTGGCGAGAGCCCTGTGTTTCATAGTGGTCACCCATCAGAAACTCGATGACTCCGAGCTTCGTCAGCGTCAAAGAGAGCTTTCCTGGATCATCGACCGAGCTCCGCATCAGGAACAAGTTTGTCCGCAAGTAGTATGCAGCGCGTGCCAACTCTCTCTCTGCCATGCACATATCTGCATACATATCTCTTGCCAGTATTAGCTCCTTGGAAAACGCAGGCCAAGCACGGCTGCATGTAATCAGAAACTTGATCTCATTGGAGTCGTCTGCCTGCGGACCTGAAGCCTTCAGCTCTGACTTCACCGCAGCCCTTATCAAGGCCCTGAGATCCGGCTCTACCAACTCTAGCCCGTACCCTTCCTGTGTGATGAGATCCACGATACTCACGTTCATCAGGTCATAAACAACGGAAAAGAATGGGGGATAGATCTGCGCGATTCGGTTCTCCGCATTGACGATATTCAGCAACAGAACGGTTTCCCCCTCTTTCCGAGACTCAGCAGGCAACAAACTGCAGTATCTTATAGCCACAACTAGCGACTGTTGGATATGCATGTCTATTTCTTTCTCAGACATGTTTTTGTGCGACTGGAGCTCCGACACCAGAAACTCACTTAGCGTCTTGTAAATGGCTAGCGCCTTGTTGAAATTCCCCATCTTCTCGTAGATATCCGCCGTCTTCAGAATGATTCCAGTGTAGTTCTGATTCAGCTGCGGAGTCTTTTCCTCATCTAAGACAATAAGACATTTGTAGTAGGCATTCAATGCTTTCTGTAGATCCCCTTCCGCTTCAGAAGAAAGCGCCTGCTTGAGCAGCTCCCCGATGGCGTCGCTGTAGAATGTGGAGTCAAACTGCTTCTTGAGCGTATAACAGCCATAGGCTACAACACCCAAAGACGTTATCAAGGTGAAATATCTTGTGAATGTTAGTTTTCCACTGCTAGGAGGCGTTGGCCCCCCTTGAAAACTGGACCCAAAGCTGGGCTGGCCCGGTGGAGCATGCGGCACACCTCCCAATTTCGGGGGCAGTCTGCTTGGGTCCTGGAACTGATTGAGAGACGGCTGTCTACTCAAATCAGATGTGGAGTTATATCGCAACAGTCTTGAACTCAGTGCTGTGCTTCTGTTGGCCAGGATTTTTCTGCGGAACTGCAACATGGCTTAGCTTACAGATCCAGCTGAGGATGCCTGTTATGTGGTCGAGCCGTGACGGTCCGTCTCGCGGTGGTATAAACAGCCGTGCCGGAAGCAAATCTCACCATAAAAAGCCAAATGTCAGCTCGCTAGTTGGTCAAGTACCAACGGAGTGAGAGGTCTGACAGATCCCAAAAACGTGTCAGCAATACCGACGCAATTATCGACGCGCTGAATATAAAGACCGTGACAGTATATAGTATCAGAATATGAAATACTTCCTCTCCACCTTCGTTTCTCTTCATGTATCTGGCGCCGTTCACCTCGGCCCCACGGATCCCATGTATATGTTTTGGAATGTGTGGAAGATATGCTCTGGCAGTGGATCCTGCCGAGCTGCCTTATGAGTTCGGACGATTTCAGCTAGAAATTGACACAGTGGAAGATGAGAGCTCTAGGTCAAATCGGAGATGGAATGTAACTCCGAGTTCAAAGGAACCGGTATACTTCGAGAACTCTCACTCTCTGAAGCACGTTATCAGATACATGAAGTGGGGGATGATCCCCAAGTGGGTCAAGACCGCTTCGCAGATCAATACCAGACTGACAACTTTCAATGCTAGGTACGAAGACATAGCATCTCATCAAATGTGGTCATCATCTCTGCATCAGAGATGCGTGGTGCCCATTCAGGGATACTATGAATGGCAGAAAGGCTCCAAGACCAAGATTCCGTACTACATAAAGAGAAAAGATGATCGGCTGATGTTTCTTGCTGGTTTGTATTCTCGGTCTCTGATAGACGGGGAGCCCGTCTACAGCTTCACCATAATAACAAGAGAGGCACCACAAGAGTTATCATGGCTCCACGACAGAATGCCCGTTGTGATAGACCCAGAATCGGACAACTTCAGCAAGTGGCTAGACTCACGCAATAAGGCGCCCTGGATTCAGCTGAAGGCTTTTCTACCTGTGTATGAAGGGTGTACTCTCGAGTGGCATCAGGTTGGAAGTTCTGTCGGAAACATCCGAAACGACACTTCTGAGCTAGTGAAACCTGTTGCCAAATTGGGCTCCAGTATACTGAACTGGACTTCTTTGAAGAAAGAAGAACCCAAGGAAGAGATAATAAAGATCGAAGAACCTAAGGAAGAGATAATCAAGATCGAAGATCCCGAGAGCCAGTTATACAAGTCCCGGAAACATGAGACTAATCGCAATAAAAGAAGCATTGTTGATCTACTAACCTCTCCCAAGAAAAAGAAAGCGAAGCAAGAGGAGACATCTTAGCTTGCTTACATTAAGTCTGCTATTCTAACTAGAGGGCGTTTCTATCTTTCCAGAAGAGTGCAATAATACCACCTTCGTAGAGCACGACTCGCACCAGCGCACTTACAATGAAACTTGCCCACTGTATGTCTGCACTGGTCATAAGCCCTGTAAACACCGGAGCGATCACCTGTCCCAAGATACGGAAAGAATTTTGGAGGGACAGAACCGCTGACCTCTCGGCATCGGAGCAAATTGAGGTGATGAAAACGGTCTTGGATCCCTGATCCATAGATTTGAATATAGAACGGCCAATCAGAAAGAACACCATCATGTACATGTTCTTTGCGAAGGGAAGTAGGAACACAAACACCGAGCAGGGAAAATGGGTCAGTATCATGGCATAAATGGCTCCATACCGCTTGCAAATGACAGTTCCAAATAGTGACATTATAGCTGAAATCATGTTGACTAGGAAGAACGTGTACCCGACCGTTTTAGCATCCGAGTGGAAGGTATTGACAATGTAGTATACCACCCAAGAGTCCATAACAATAGCTTTGGAGAGAACATCGATAAAATACAGTGAGACCGCTTGCAGTATTTTCAGTGCGCGTGGTGACTTCATCAAGTCCAGCGGTGTTACCTTTTGCGAAACCTTGGCTTCGGCAACCTGGCTTTCATCGATCTCGAGTTCTGCGTCGGCTGTTAGGTGCTCGTTTAGTTCAGTGGAAATTTCTAATTCTATATCTGAGCTTAATAGAGCTCCAATGCCAATCAACACTATCGACAAGAAAGCCATATTCAAGAACACTGCCTGATACGACTGCAAATCTGTCCATCCAAAATGGGTCTTCACGTACCAAATGCCAATACCGTTCAACCAACTCCCCACGGCTGTAGCCGTAATCCCGAGAAAAACATACCAGGTAAAATAGTCGGATCTCTCACTGATAGAGGCCATTTGAGCTATGCATGTTTGCTCCACAACACGGAATATGGATACCTCCACACCCCCTGTAGACACAATCCCCAAAATAACAGTGACCCACAACACGGCTCTGTTTTTTGAGATTGAGAACACCAGGTTGGTTATTGCCATCAACAAGTAGCAGTAACCCATCATTTTGCGTCTCCCAAACGAGTCTGTATAAATACTTATGGAAGAGGTCTTAATGAGATCTCCAAAATACCCCAATCCTATGAAAACTCCTATAGAAGCTGGGGACAACCCTATTTCCTTGAGATAAAGAGTGAGAATGATGTTGACTCCACCATAGGAAAGATCTCGGACTATCTTAAGAAGAAGAATCAGCTTGATGTCTCTAGGAGCATTCAAAATGGTGGAAAATCCAAGTTCATGGTGGATGTTTCTCAGAGTGTGATACATGCTATGCTCAGTGTGTGCATTCTGCCTCTCCAAGAGTTCAAGTTGAAGAGTTGTCTTCTTATCTGCTCTCCACTTTAAAACAGATCGAAGGCTGCCTAAAAATTTTCGTGAAATATTTTCAGCCGTAGCAGGAAATCGTCATTTTTCACGTCATGTGTGGCTTCAGATAACAAAACAGACATTAAAACTCTTCGATTCAGTTAGGTAAATCAGGGCTATATAATTAACTAGTTAGCAAACACCAGGTCACTTATAGTCTTTCTCCAGCTAGCACGCTGAAAACACTAGGCAGAAAAAAAGTTCCATGCGTCAACAATATTGCTTGGCATCAATTGCATGGAACACGAAGCAAAAAAAGGTTCATAAACTTTCTTCCTCTTGCGTAATCACCTGTCTTTGTTTTTCTTCCGCATACTTTTTGTTGTCGATCTTTGTGAAATAGATCTCGATTAATGGGAGGAAAAGCATCAAAAGTGCAGCGATAGTAGAAATGATGAATCCTAAACGGAATTCTGGAGCCTTACTGGTAGGGTAAAACACAATGTTGGTCCAGATATTCATTGCCTGAGATATAGCGTCTGAGAAGCCAATCACGAACGCTCTTTCTCTGCTGTCATGACGGCATACACGGTTTATCCATCCCGATACAATAGCCTGGTTGACAACGTCGAATCCAATAATCAACATGCAAGTCCATTTCCACCCGTAAGCAATATTCCACGCAGCCAATGAAGAGTATGCCACAATAAAGGAGCACTGGACAAACGACAGGAATGGATAGATGGAGTATGAGTCTGAAAGTCCAGCAAAGAAGAACTGGGCCACGATAGCCACGACAGACTGGAATGTCGTGTAGTTATCCACTTGAGAAACAGTGAATCTGTTGTTATGTTCTCTTTCCCAGTCTAGCCACAGAGGTAGAGCTGTTCCGTCCGGAAGAGCAACAATGTTCAAGAGGACCCAAAAGGCGGTAAAGAAGTGAATTGGCCAGTGGAGAAGAGTTTTCTTGATTATCTTCAAGTCATACTGTCTCGAGCCGTCTATTCCGGACTTCGTCTGTCTATCAATAGCGATTTCGTACTCGTCATGGGTCATCCACCAAATAGGCTTGGTGCTTTTTTGTGTTCTAGCCTGCAAAGGACCGGGGAACATGAAAAATCCAAATATAGCCACAGGAACAGTGAAGATTCCATCAATAATGAAACCCCATTTCCAACCAGAAAGACCACCAACACCTGAAAGGTTATCGTAAGCAGCAGACTGAAGGTAACCGGAAACCATACCACCCAAACTGGAAGCTACAGAAAACACCATGATACGTCTGTAAAGCTCTTCCCTGGTGAACCAACTTCCGATGATGTATACTGAAGAGGGGAAGGCGATTCCCTCGCAAAATCCGATAAGGAATCTTAGAGCATAGATGTGAGTTGGCTTAGAGACAGCAGCACCACAGAAAGTTAGCGTTCCCCATAGTAGCTCAAAACTAGGAAGTAAGAACCGGGCCCACTTTTGGGTCACCAAAAGTGTTCCAATAGCCATCGAAACAATGTAACCTGCTGAGTATAGCGACTTGGCGTACGAAAGGTCGTCTCCAAAGAAACCGATGTCTGCCTTCATCCCCGAGACATAGGCATACGAGATGTTGGACTTATCGAGAGCCTTGGTGAAGTAGGATACACAGATGTAAAGGAGTAAGCAAGTATCTAGCTTGATGAGAAACTTGCGTTCAGCAGGCTCGTAAACACTGCGAGGGTACCAGTAAAACAGACGGGCAAATGCATCGTACCAATGAGGCACGCGCATAACCTCCTCCTCACGTGTGATCTCATCTATCTCGATTTTGGTAATGTCAGACTTGATGTCATCTGTTTTCTCAGGTACTCCCTGCTCAGACTTCGACATTATGTTGTTTTAATAAGAATGGGCCTTATTAGACTGAGTCCCGGCTACGCAATGCTGGATCCTGCTATAAATTACGGCACAGAGCCCTGATTTATACATTTTCTGGGGACAGCTGACAGCAGCCGCAATCTTGGTACTGATAACAGCCACAGCCACCTCGCTTCGCGATTACCGCTATATCTGTGTCTCTGTCCACAGCAATATGCGTGTTTTACCAGGAAAGTAGATCCACAGAAAAAAGAAACAATAGCATAGAACAATAGGGTTGCAGTTATTCCTGCTGCAGGGAAGTCTTTTCATAGATGGCGTAAGAGCGGCCCTCGAACAGAGCCGTATGAACATGAAACTCCGAAAGGACGCTACTGCCTCGGAACCTTCACCAGGCGTTTCCAGGCACAGCCGAGCCGCCACACTTATCTGCTATTAGGCTCTCAATCTAAACACTACATGTTGTCTTTATGATCAGGTTTCTGTCTTAGTTTTGGCAGCGGTTTTCTACTGAGCCGTGCCCCGCCAAGCGAAAGACGACAAGCTGACAGGCCCGAGCAGCCTCACGGCATTCTGTTGGTACAGGAAACGTTTCTGCCACTGCATTGTGGTGCAGCCACAGCACGCAATCGATGATCAAGCAAACACTATAATATTTTTTTTATTTTTTTCTCCATGCAGAACACAGGCTATTCAGATTAAACCCTCGAGGCACAGCCTCTCTCCCCATAGTATCGGACTGCCCGAGATTGGCTGCTTACATGCACTAAGATGGAACCAACCTAGATCCGAACAGCACGAGGCGTCGCTCGGATGCGGTGTTCGGGCTTTGTTCCTGTGAATCTTTCAGTCACATGATTTGTTTTTGCATGTTTTTTTTTTTCCTGCAGACGCATAAAATGTTACTACTAGTGGTAATAATTTACCAAGCCTTGGCTTTTTGCTAGTTTTGCAACCCATCATCACTCTATTAGTAGCAATGACATAAGCACTGAGGTAATAATTACGCACTGAGTTGGGGCTGCGCTGCACACGACCTCAACTAATTTTTCTTCATCACATACATTTTTTAGTCCAGCTATCGTTCACTTAACCATAGTGAGTGATTCTCAGTGGAGTTATTGTACCAGGAGCCTTGCACAATCTATTTCAATAATCGCTAGCAAACATCGAAGACATAGCAGCAGCATAAAGGTTATGGCTTCTATCAGCGAGCTAATATGGGTGGTTGCTGCAGGACTGTATCTTATTTCGGGTGGAAGATGGACCGTAGTCGCCCTGATTGTTGCTGTCAGACTCGTGCTTCCGAATCCTAGCAAGATCGAATCTCAGGTTGTTCCAATTCCGTCTGACACTAGGCAGAGTGAAATGGAGCAGGATTTCACCAGCTTTTTCGAAAGTTCCTCCAGCCCGACAGCTGGCTCTATATCACTGCGAAGACCAGTCTCTTCGGTAAAAAAGGGCAACAAAAAGCTTCCACGGTTTGTGAAGGCTTCAAAACCAGAAGGGAGGCAGCGCATAACAGCAACAAAAAGCATTCTATTGAGCGAGTGTAATGTTGTAGTTTTCTACTCCTCGTTGACTGGTTCATCCCAGAGAACTGCCAAGAGCGTTCGGGATCTGCTCTTGTTACAGAATATGCAGCATACACCGTCACTGATTAACTTAGACACAGATATCGACAATCTGGAAGACTACTTTCTGAAGACTCCTACACTCTCAAACCTGTTATACATTCTGGTACTACCCTCATATGACATGGACTCCCCTATTGACTACTTCTTAGAGTACCTTCAGGACGTCGCAACTGATTTCAGGGTCGACAAATTCCCTCTTAGATCGTTAGTGGGATTCACCGTGCTCGGATTAGGCGATCGTGAGACTTGGCAAGACAAGTTCTGTTACCAGTCGGTTCTTGCTGATAAGTACCTGGGACAGCTAGGTGCCAGAAGAATGTACCCTCTAGGGAAAGTTTGTGTCAAGACGGATGACCCAGAAATGATCAACGAATGGGCCAACTCTTTCGTGAATAGTCTTGACGATGGAATTAATTGTGATGACCCCGAAAGTCTTCTTGCCGATTCGCTCAGTGATGGAGAGCCAGTACCTAGTGGCGGCTCCTCCTCTGATGAGCGGACTCTTGTTGATGTGGAAGACTTGGGAACCATGATAAAGTCTGAGCAGAACGATAGAACAGTTAAAAAGATGGTTGCTAATGACTCTCCAACCTTTCGCGCCTTAACAAAACAAGGATATACTGTTGTGGGGTCTCACTCTGGTGTGAAAGTGTGTAGATGGACCAAGTCAGCCTTGAGAGGACGTGGATCCTGTTACAAATTCGCATTCTACGGTATCAAGTCTCATCTCTGTATGGAAACGACCCCCTCACTATCATGCTCCAATAAGTGTGTTTTTTGCTGGAGACACGGTACCAATCCGGTGGGAACAACCTGGCGTTGGGAAGTTGATGAGCCGGAAGACGTTCTCAATGGCGCTCTCGCGGGACACTACAAAAAGATCAAACAAATGAGAGGAGTTCCCGGAGTCTCTGCGGAGAGATTCAATGAGGCTTTCAATGTAAAACATTGTGCACTCTCACTTGTTGGTGAACCTATCTTTTATCCTCACATCAACCGATTCTTGGAGCTTTTGCATGCCAAGCATATTTCCTCGTTCTTGGTTTGTAATGCACAGCATCCTGACCAACTAGCAACACTCAACAAGGTTACCCAGCTCTATGTGTCGATCGATGCTCCAACTAAAGAGGAGCTCAAGGTAGTTGACCGCCCTCTTTTCCGCGACTATTGGGAGAGACTCAACCGGTGTCTTGATATTTTAAGAACCACGCAATCTCATCAGAGAACTGTCTTCAGACTCACTCTTGTGAAGGGATTCAATATGAGTGATTCCAGGGGATATGCCGATATGGTTGAGAAAGCAAGACCCTCGTTCATCGAGATAAAGGGCGCCACTTTCTGTGGATCTAGCGACGGAAATGGGAACCCTCTGACCATGCAAAACATCCCATTTTATGAAGAATGTCAGAATTTTGTTAAAAATCTCAATAAGGAGCTTCAATTAAGAGGTCTTAGTTACGATATCGCTGCTGAGCATGCTCATTCGTGCTGTATTTTGATTGCAGATCTGAAATTCAAGATAAATGACGAATGGTATACGCATATAGATTACTCCCGATTCTTCGAGTTGCTGGAGAGTGGAAACAGCTTTAATGATATGGATTATCTGTCTCGAACTCCAAAATGGGCATACTGGGGGTCTCAGGAGGCAGGATTCAATCCTGAAGATACCAGAGTTATCAGGAACGAAGAGAAACTGAAGAAGAAAAAGCTCAAAGAGCAGATACGTCAAGTTGACTGATATTTATATTTAATGTACATAAAACAACATTCCAGGCTCTTCAAAGTTCGTCTCTGTTAGCAGAATGTTGCGACTTGGTGCCGTCAAACTCTGCGAGAAGCTTTGATACCTTTGAATCGTAATCAACCCATTCCGGAATCTGTCTCCGGGCGCGATCCAGTTTCGGCTCCTTGGTTAGCGGGTTATTGCACAGGTCGATGGTCTTCGCTTTCTTTAAGCTTGCATCATCACACCATGTCTCACACCAGAGCCATTCCTGAGGGAGTGAATGTATTTTGATGATATGTTGTAGATTGTTTGGTAAGTCTTGGTCTAAATTGCTCAGTGATTCTGGGTCCCTCGATAACATCTGGTAATGGTGCCGTAATTGATCTCCAGCACCCATACCTCTGAAAAGTTTCAAGTCGATAACATAGAGAGCACTAATATGGTACTTGTATTCTTGTCCGAGCAGCTTTTTCCAATATCCTTGTTTCCAGAACCTGAAACCTTCCATTTCTGTTCTAGAATCACACATGGGAGTATAGCCATATGGTGCTCCTTCAAGATCCAGATCAACCAGCTCCTTCATGTCCGTTCTGACGATTTGATCAGAATCAACAAATATGACTTTATCAAGCTCCTGAGGAAATAGCACGTCCAGGAATAGAATTTTGTAACCCCATATAGTGCGCTGTTTCTCTCTCTGTGATCTAAGCCAGCTAGGCCATTTGTAGGTGATAAGCTCATATGAAAAGCCGTAATGCTCCGCCAATACAGGAAGATGCTTTTTGAGATCTGGAGACATATAATTTTCAATGAGCCAAAACTTGACTGTATGCTTTGTGTGCTGCATAACCGAAGCCATCATAATCCCAAGAAATCTTTCATATAAATGACCACTAGCAACTGTGAATATGTTAATCTGTGCGCCTCTAGTGATTATAGAGGGGTTTCCGCCGAAAAATCTCCAGAGACGGGAGATTCCAGCTTTTGAATTGCCAATGAGTGTTTTCGATCGAGTCAGAGCTCTTTCTGAGGCCTTGGTTACACTCAAGTATACTTGAAGTCCCTCAAGATCCATGATAGCCAAATCAATAGAGGATACAGGGTCTTTGATAAGAGTATTCCCTTGAGGTGAATGGGATACATCTAACAGATTGTATTTTATTTCATTATCAGCGATATCTTTTATAGCAAGTCTCCACAGACCGGGGTTTGCCTTTAGCTGTAGATAACCAAGATTTGCCATCACCATCGTGTTTGAAAACACATCACCAGATTGATCAAACAATTCAAGAACGAGGCCCTTTGGTGAAAATCCTTCAAATGGAACTTCTTTGGCGTGGCCTTCAATCAGAATATTCTTCAGTTCATAAGTTGCATTCACAGATCCGGATATATCAAGCTTAACATTGTCCATGTCGCAAGTGGCTTCTTTGATGGAGACGATCCAAGGCTGAATAACGTCCAGGTTTGTGGTGAAAAGAGTTTTTTCAGGAATATTATCAAATGAGGCTATCAAGCCTGTTTCATCAACGCTGCCGTCATCATAGAAACTAACGCCACTAGGGTATACCCCTCGATAGAGTCTCTTGATCTGCAATTCCTGAGCCTTCAACGCAGGACGCAAAATCAACTTCACAGAAGCAAACTTGATATTGTCAAATATTGTTAACAACGAGAATAGCTTCTGCGATGTTTCTGTAATGGGATCTGCCACTATAACAATTTCCATCAATTCCTTATTTAGAGATCTCTTTTCGAGAGATGTCGATGGAACAAAAAGACTCATATCATAACGTGGGAGCGATGGTGATTGTCGACCGAAAGTATCAGAAGAAAAAGAGCTTGTTAGTAGCCATGATATCGCTTCAAAAACATCAAAGTCATCATAGTGGGTTGTACTCAATGGTATATTTCTAGCTTGTAAAAGAGAAGTGATGAAGGATATACGACTCAAAAACTCATACCTGACTAGCAAATGAATATGGGAAGTCGATAAAGGTTTGTGGTTAGAAATATCAACTAATCGCCCGTTCGCCATGACAACAAGCGAGTTCATTTTCAGTTCTCTTGGACCAATTGTGGATTCCACAAATCGTAAGATGTCGTTATCTAAGCCGCTTGGTTCGACAGATGTTGTCTCCAAGAATTCGATTGCTTCACTGATATTTCGAGAAAGAAGGCCTTTAAACACAAAGAACTCCTTGGTGAGCGAAAGATCAACTATACGAAGTTTCAAGCTACTAGTGGTGCTCTGCTCAAAGTATTTCAATGCTTCGGAAATTTGAATCAAGAACTTATGTGATTCGAAGCTTCCAATTAATGTCAAGGAAATACGAGATGGGTCGGATGTGGAAATGTTCCTGCTTACGACAGCAAATTGATCATTTGAAAACAGCTGCTGGAGAGCAAGTAATGAAGGAGACGGTAAATAAGAAGAAAGCAGTGTATCAACACTATCAGGGTTGATGAGGGGCAACCTTTCTTCTAAGCTGTCTCTTCTCAAATAATCTCTGTAAGATATACCATCCTCGATCAAGTTATTCTGGGAGTGAGAAAACAATTCCGTAATATCATCTTGTAATTGTTCGCTAAGAGATAGCTGCCATTTCTCGCTAAATTCAATGAAAACTCCGTTCACAATAACATATGGCGACTTGCCTAGCGAGAATGTTTCGGTGAATCTTGTGACAGGACCAAACAAGTCGTTTTTGCCATCGATAGAAGAAGGATCAACCTGAATAAGGTCTTGGGCTGTCGACTCTGGCGACCCTAGGATATTATTCACAGCAAACAAGTATCTTAAGGCATCATTGGATCCTTGAGACTTCGCGATATGTAGAAACTGCTCTGAGGCAATTCTATCAGTTTCTGAGAGGATCAAAGGAACGACTCCTATTCTTTGGGGAACAAGATTTCCAAGAATGATGTTTGTCATGGAAAGAAGATAGTAGAGTTCTATTGGGTCAGTCAAGCTGACATAAAAGACAATCTCGTGGATGTTTTCTGATGCAAGAGGTATTCTACCCAGTTCTGGTTCGGACTCATAAGCCTCTCTTGCTGACGGATATTGGCTATATTGAAAATCGGACTCTATATTGTTGAAGAATACAATTGCATCCTCAAATAGATTGTAGTTATATCTAGGCTTGAGCTCAGAAATTGTCTTGGATGAGCCCATATGAGACGCAAAGGAGTAAAGTAAGGTCTTTACCGATTCCGCAGGAACACCAAGCTCTTCAAATTTATCAACTAAAGCCAACTGCTCTTCCACTGCTCTTATGATATGAAAAGGATTGGTTTGTGACTCATCTATGGGAGCGCCATTCAGAAAGATACCATCCGGAATGCCTGTCTTATAGTTTGCTAAAGTGTCTTCCTTCAGATCATCCAAGTTAGAGAAAGCAAGGCTCTTCGCATTAGCAATAAATGAAGCAAACTTAGGGAAATCGTCTACCAGGTTTTTCAGTAACACCATCTGATCCTGTGCAGTTCCCGGAAATGCTTTAACGTACTGAATCAACTTAAAGCCCAGATCTTCGATAGAATCAGATCTCACCTTCTCTATATCCTCATAATAAGCTTCAAGTAGGTTTGTATTGGGATTAGGGCTCAGATTGATACTGTTGGATGACTTATGATCAAAGTCAAGCTTGGATCGCTGCTCTTGTGTGAATCCCCTGTCATCAATAGCAATGTAGTCTGTACGTTTCAATGTCAAGTCAACTCCATAGCCACCAAGCAATTCCGGATCCTCGAGATCATGGGTCGGAATATATCTCCAGACAAAACTAAGTCTTCCAGAAAGAGAGAATTGAAAGAAATTGAAAAAGAATTGACGGAAATCCTTCGAACGATAATCACCATACAAAATAAACACATTATCCGAGCTTCCGATGTATCTATCATAAGGCATAATCGACTGATTTCTGTCTGGCAAACTTGACAGCTGCTTCAAAGCAAAGACATCATCCGACTTACAATAGAAATTGGGACCTTGTCTAGCCCAAGCTCGAGACTCATTTCCGCAGACAGATCCTGCAATTGCAGTTTTGATATATGACTCATAATGAAGCTGTATTCGCGGAGTGTATAACTTGTTTGCAATCTTGACGTCAATAAGTGGTTTTTCCCGTACTGGATCAACAAGCGAGCTAGCATAGTTGTAAAACTCTTTGTCTGAAACAAAGTGGTCCTCTGCTAGATCTATATCTATCACACCATCTTCATCAGTAGCTAGTACTTCAATCCCTAAAAGTTTGGTTACGAGTGGGACATAAAGTGATTCGTTGAAATTTGAAAATGTCTCAACAACATTCAGTTTGAACGGAGTTTTCTTCCAGCTTCCTTCAAGCTTCAGGCCCAGAGAAGTCCCTTGATTTGCAGCAGACCTTTCAAACACACACAGAAGCACACACAATTGCAACAATAGTAGCATTTGATGCAAGTTTAAGCGTCCTCAGCAACTGGATAGTCTTATGAAACAGTTCCTGATTCATCAAGTACTAAATGAGAAAAACTTGATAACATATTTAAGTGGTCCTTGTATACGAAAAATGTTTTTCTCCACAAATCAAGCTATCAAAATACTCTCCTATTTATTCAACCCTCACTAGTTGATATTGAACACGATAAAGGCCAGCTGGTTGAAATGATATTGAGAAGAGAGGTGATCAGAGCCTGTGGAGGTAAGACCTTGTTTTCGAGGCTCAACTCCACTTCGAACATTGATGGAAGCTCTCGAACTTCTCCAATCAACCTTAGCCTCCACAAAACCCCAACCATAGAGGAACTAGTCAAGATTAACGAGAATCTGAAAGATTACAATGTGTACATATCGAGATCTGCGGTCGTATCAGCGGACCGTCAAACTTCTATAATGGAAGAGGCATTAGAGAGTACAACAACAGATCGACAATACAACTCTTCAAATACAAAGCATTTTGATCAGATCGATATCATAAAACGCCAGCTGGAGTCCCTTCCCACTCCGAAACAGCTCAAATCCTATCTTGATCAGTTCATTATCGGCCAGGAAAGGTGCAAGAAAATTATGTCTGTGGCTGTCTACAATCACTACCTTCGAATAAATGACTCACTAATCCGCAGACTGGAGTTGCAGCATAAAGTGAAGCAGAACACCCAACCCAAAGGAGAAGCAGACGGTGACATAGATCTCCCTGACTCTCGACTGTTTATTGATGACTCTGACCTTAATCTCGAAGACAATTCCCCGCAACTAGAGAAAGCCAATATACTGCTGCTGGGCCCCAGTGGATCTGGAAAAACACTCATTGCAACTACTCTTGCCAAGGTCCTTAAGGTGCCTCTTGTGATCCAAGATTGCACTTCTTTGACCCAGGCTGGATATGTGGGGGAAGACATTGAAAGCTGTATTGAAAAGCTGTTCTCGAGTGCTGGACATGATGTGGATCTCTGTGAGAGAGGCATTGTTGTTCTAGATGAGATAGACAAGCTAGCCAAGCCTTCTGTTTTTTCTGGAACCAAAGACATTTCAGGTGAAGGAGTACAGCAGGGTCTACTAAAGTTGATCGAAGGAACAAAAGTTACTGTTCAAGCGAAAAAGCATAACGCACAAATGCCCTCTACTAGAGCTGCGAACGAATCGTTTACAATTGACACCTCAAACATATTGTTCATTTGCATGGGTGCCTTTGTAGGGCTGGACCGAATCACTGCCAGAAGTCAGAAATCCCTTCGCCCAAAAGAGAGTCATGAAAGTGCAGTATCAACTGGACGTTCACAAATAGAGCATGTGAAGGCCAAGGATGGATCCCTGATTCCAGCACTTGACCTCGTGGCCTCAGGGGATCTGGTAACTTTTGGAATGATTCCCGAATTGATCGGTAGGCTTCCAGTAGTGGCATCATTGGCTCCACTCACGCTAGAGGATCTCGAGTGCATATTGACAGAGCCACGAAACTCCATTGTGAGACAATATGAGTATGTTTTTTCGAAACTAAACACCAGACTGGCCATTACGGGAGAAGCCATTAAGTTGATTGCTGAACTATCACTGAAAAATGACACTGGTGCCCGGGGACTACGAACTATCCTGGAGAGAATACTTTTATCGGCGAATTACGATTGTCCTGGGAGTGCAATTTGTTTTGTGCTAGTGGACAGTCAAGTTGTGGACATGTTCAGAGAATCATTTCAAGGAGTTTCATCTGATCCCAAAGCCAAGTATTTTGCTAGAGGAGATATATACAAGTTCCTTTCTGAGGTGGGAAACGAAGACGAGATTTTGATGAGAGTGCTTGAGCAGGAGTTTCATATTCCCAAATCACAAAGAGGCTGAAAGCAAATCGTTATACCATTTTGATATAATTCTATGTGGCAGTTAACTTCCTGAAAAATAATTATAATGAGTTTAGGAAGGAAAAAAACTACATAGAGAAAAGAAATTTAAACGTATGAAGCTGTGAAGGCTACTTACTATACTCTAATCTTAATAAGGAATACTACTCTGGGTTTCGACTACATAATGACAGAAGATACGCACGAAAACACTGTGAGGACAAAAGAGGCTGTGAACAAGATTATAGAAGCCAAAATAAGAGGAGGAAAATCATCTCATGCCAACGCAGGCGATAAGAACGATGTTACATACTTGCGTTATACTCCAACGAGCATTTTCGGTGGAGAAAATGAAGGCAAGAAACGGATCATAAAGATTGTCGATAAACAGGTGGATCCGACACTTCCTCCTAGCTTCAAAATTCGGAAGGTTCCTCAAGGTCCAGCAGAGGCCCCCGTTCCAGTTTTACATGCTCCTTCAACGAAAAGAGTGACGGCTGAAGAGCAAAAGAAATGGGTTATCCCTCCTGCAGTTTCCAACTGGAAGAATACAAACGGTTTCACTATATCTGTTGATAAACGGTTGGCCAGTACTTCGAAGAGGGAAGACGACACCTTGATGAGCGATAAGTTTGGAGCTCTGAGTGAAGCTCTTGGCGATGCGAGCGAGCAGGCCAAGAAAGATCTCAAATTGAGATCAAGACTAAAGAGCAGACTTGAGCAACAGCGAATCCTTGAGAACCAGCAAAAACTGAGCCAGATCGCTAGAGAAGCTCGTACCAATAGAAGCGGACGATGGACCGGAGAGGATATTGATTCTGAGAAGGAGGACTCTGAGATGCAAAAGGCCGCACTCCAGAGAGAAAGACTACGTGTAGAAAGAAGAAAGAGAGCAGAGGAGGAGCTCAGAAAAGTTAGCACACGGAGAAAAGTCGAAGCTCTTACCGGACAAGAAGGAAGAGATGTCTCGTATAAGATAAATCTGGGATCTGAGTCTGCTGTAGACCCAAGCCCCAAGATGGAAACGCGATATGATGCCCGGCTGTTCCTACAAGGAGCAGGATCTAATGCCAGACACAGTGAAGACAGGGTATATGACAGACCTCTCTTTGAGGCCCAGGAAGCTGTAAACGATATATATCGATCGCGGAGAACGACGAACTTCCACGGAAATGACGCTGATAATGCTCCTGCAAAGCGGTTCAAAGGGGCAGATGAAGCCTCTATAAACGCAGGGCCTGTTCTTTTTGAGAAGGATGATGGGTCCGCATATTCATCCACACAAGATTATGGACTCAAAAGCAAACAACATAGCGATAGCGGTTAAGTGAGTATATAGTGAACTCCACTCAGCGAGCTCGAGCGCTCAGACTTACATAGCCCAGATGTGAAAAATAATTCTCAACTCTTACAAAAAAAAGGTAGAGACCGATGTATGCAGTAGTGCTTTTTAACAGCATATTTGTCTGTAGTGTAAGAGATGCCGTCATACTGAGACTCGGTCAATGTGGCACCAGCTAGAGCCTTCTAATGCACACGTGGCATATGCATTGCTGGGAGCTGCATCTCTTGTGTTTTCTCTCTTTTCACTAGTTCTTAAAGAGCAGCTATTCGTGGGAGAAGCTATAATTGCGACCTTTTTCGGATGCATTATAGGTCCTGATGCTCTAGGATGGTTTTCCCCTTCCTCGTGGACATCGAATGTTGACGGTTTAACGATGGAATTATCTCGACTGATACTGATCATACAGCTATTCAGCACAGGGGCTGAGCTTCCTTCGAAGTATATGAAAAGCCATCTGCCCTCGGTTCTGATCATCTTGTTTGGGGCCATGATTTATGGCTGGTTGATTCTCTCGTTGTTTACTTGGCTACTGTTTCGCGTGTATGGCTTGCGTTTTTCAGATTGTCTTCTGATAGGAGCCACTTTCGTAGCCACAGACCCCGTTTTGGCCGCTGCAATAGTTGGGAAATCGAAATTCGCAGAGAGAATTAGAGTTGATGTCCGTAACCTTATTCAAGCAGAATCCGGTGCTAATGACGGACTGGCATTTCCGTTTGTCACTCTATCAATAAACCTCATACTCAATCGACCCAACAATGCCCATGCCGGAACTATTGTCCAAAACTGGATCTTGTTGGGAATTTTGTACCAGTGTGTGTTTGGGGTTGTACTAGGGGCCGTCATTGGTATCCTGGGGCGATATGCGGTGGTTTTTGTGAAGAAAAGAAATTGGATAGATCACCAGTCATACTTAGTATACTTCATCACTCTGTCTCTGATATGCACGGGGCTGGGCTCGATCTTGGGCTGTGATGATCTGCTTGTCAGCTTTACTGCAGGATGTGCTTTCAGCTGGGAGTCAAAGCTGAACACAGATCTTCTTCCTAGTAGTACGCTGCTGCAACAGAACAGCCCATCGACAGAAGCGCAAGATCTTGCAGTTCATCCTGCACACAATGATTATTCTACGGAAGATGAAATCCAGATTTCCAGCGTGATAGATCTGCTTCTCAATACCGCCTACTTTGTCTACTTTGGATCGATCATTCCGTGGCACGAGTTTGGTAGCTACTCTTGGAGACTTGTTCTGCTTGGATTTGTGTTTATCTGTCTGGCTCGAATACCGGTCGTGGTGGCTCTATGCCCTATTACCCCTGATTTGCGTGGGTGGCGGGACGCCCTCTTCGTGGGGCATTTCGGGCCGCGTGGAGTTGGTTCTATATTTTGCTCACTGCTAGCTAAACATATGATAAAGAACGATCCAGAAAACTTTGCCAAACACCAGACTCTATACAACATTATATGGCCCATAGTGACATTCATTGTTGTCACTTCTGTGGTGGTGCATGGATTTTCAATATGTTGTTTTACTCTTTACCAATCTGCAAAGAAGATAGAAATTAGAATAGATGATGCTCCAATCGAACTTGATGATATTGCCCCGTTGGAAAGGAGAGAGGATCCACCAGTTGGGGTTACAAGGAGAAGGGTGTCTAAGCTCACTATTTCTGAGTCAACTGAGTCTACTACAGGCTCTACCTTTCCCAAATACGCCTATATTTACGACAAGTCGATAGTCCTTGTGGATTCAAATGGCGAGGTTTTCCACGAGTTTGAAATCACCGGGGAGAACTCTATCGCGACTTCGTCCGAGCTCACAGCACACAGATCGGGCAACCAGGTTATTCTGCGTGGAGAAAACCGTAGAATAGTAAAGCGTTTTATTACAGAGTAGCTGTATTGTTTATCTTATCACTGTTATCGAATCTGAGTGTCTTATCAGTAAAGTTGTCATTATATTCTATTTTTCATCAGGCTGAAAAATTATCGAGACAACCAGCTCTTGCTACACCTGAAGAAACTCAGAGGGTTAGTTGACGCGTAAACAGCATACCATGGACCAGCATCACGTTCCGGTTGTCATTGTAGGAGGTGGGATCTCCGGGCTGAAGGCTGCTGAGGAGCTGCAGAAACACGGGGTGCGTTTCGTGCTTTTGGAAGCAAGAGATAGACTTGGAGGAAGAATCCTGACCTATAAGTCAGAGAACTCGGTTTATGACTTGGGTGCTTCCTGGGCGCATGACACGCTCAGTAATGAGCTCTTCAATGATATTGTTGGCTCCGGAGACTATGATTTATACTACGATGACTCCAAGCCATACTTTTTCAGTAAGGGATTAGATTCCGGTAGGCTGGAGACGTACAAGATAGAGCAGGTATTGAACGAGCTCAACAAGTTTATCGAGCTGCAGTTTTTTGAGACAATTGACAAGAGAGATGTGTCAGTGTATGATATTGTTCAAGAGTATTTGGAGAAACAGAGAGGTCTGCTGTCGGATGAACAGAAGAAATATGTTCCTCAGTATGCAAGACTGCTAGAGTTGTGGCACGGAATAAGCTGGAAAGATATGAGTGCGAAGTTCTGTTTGGTGGACAACGTTGGGAGGAATTGTCTTTTGAGGTCTGGGTATTCGCAATTGGTGGAGTCGATCTCTGCTAGACTCGGTGAAAGAAATCTACTATTGAATAATGTAGTTAGTAGGATAACGAGGGGCAGAAAAGTCACTGTGGAGACAACGGATGGCTCTAGCTGGGTTTCAGATTATGTCATTGTGACTGTTCCCCAGAGCATACTACAGCTGGGCAGCAATGAGCGAGGTGGGATTATGTGGGAGCCCGGGCTACCTAGCAATATTCAGAATGCTCTTTGCAACATCAGCTTTGGATCCTTGGGAAAGTTTGTATTTGAGTTCCGTCGGCCGTTTTGGAGGGCCCTGGACTTTGACAGATTCATCGCGATAGGGGATCCTGATGCAGATTCACCAAACGATGACATTTCCTGGAAGCATCCCGTTTTGATACTAAACATGTTCAAAATAATGGGGGTTGCATCGCTTGTTTGCTTTACACAAGGTGACGTAACCTTACAGCTCGAGAGATCTCCAGAGAAAGCCTGGAAATACATGAAACCTATTCTTTGTGAACTGGTTCAAGCGGGGGTCGAGGAGCCTGTGAAAATCATCAGTTCCAACTGGTCAACTGATCCATACTCTAGAGGATCTTACGCGGCCTGCAAAACAGGAGACGACCCCACAGATTTAGTGATTTCGCTCTCACAAGGGTTAGACAACGTGAGGTTTGCAGGAGAACACACCATTTTAGATGGAGCCGGGGCTGTTCACGGAGCATGGGCAAGTGGAAAGCGCGAAGCTGTTTACATACTGGCCAGACTGGGGTTAGTTGAACCTTTATTAGCGGAATGGTAAAATGTATGTACTTTTGAAATATATCACAACTTAGATGACGCTCATATTTCCAAATCTTCCATGCTTAAAGCAGTTTGAGCAGTTGCATGCATCATCTGGACAGCAGCAATCATTATCGAACTGCGATAGATCTAAGTTATCTAGGAACTCATTAGCAGATGTTTGAAGCATGTTAGTCTGGTGGTGGCCCGCCTCTAACTGCTGCGAAAGTTGTGGGTGCATATTGAGGTGATACTGAGGAGCCAAGCTTATGTGTGTGTGTTGTGTCGGTTCCTCGGCAACCCTCAGCCCATCATTCAACCTCACGCCGTTGACAATACCGTGCGCCTCGCAGTCATAGCAGCCACAATCATCAGCAGAACAGCAACAGTCTGGCGTTTGATCACCTCTACTGGAAGATTCAGAAGAGCTTGCGTCAAACAGGGCGTTCGCAGGTTGAACTTGAACTTGACCGAAGGACACAATGTGGGCTTTTTCAAATTCTTGTGATTCATGGGAGCTAGCAGTGGGTGTTAGAATAGAATTTGCTCCAGTGAAGTTATCGATATATGAGGAGAAATCATGCTCTCTTTTGTTATGTACAGGATGTGGAGATGTTTCGTGAACGTGTGAAATTTGGTTTCGGGCCGACGTCCAAGATAAGTCCGATTCAGAACGGTGGACCGAACACCCATCGCACTTACACTTGGTGGGCTCGCAATCACAGGAGCCAGGAACAGTGCAAGAATCTGCTAAATACATGTCATAGATAATTGGCTTTTGTGACGCCATTTGTTGATCTGTACGCATCGATTCATTGTCAGATCTATGAGGCACACTTTGGGAGAATGTATCTTGATTTCCCGAGTAACTCATGGGTCCAGGTTGGTGAGCGTCGATGTCGAGAAAAGAATAGTCATACTGGGGAGGGGTTTCTTTCGGTTTCGAGTCTTTTCTCGACTTGCATATATTTCTGCCATGTCTCTTTCCTCTGGAAGTTCTATTCATGAGGTCCATACCAGCCTGATTATTGGGAATGTCAGCAATCGGACCTAGGAGCTTCAAAGACCGTTTAGATACGTTGAAAACCTGTCTTTTCGAAGCCTTAAGAACAATCACAGATCCTGATCCCTCTTTCTGTGGGCAATTAGTTGAGGGAGACTCTGAGTCTGAGACAGGAGCAGCGTTAGAACACGAACAATCGGCTACCTTGTAAGCATTGTCACTGGCAGCACGCACCTCCAGCTTATTCGCTGAGCCACAGCAGCTTTTTTTTTCCCGCTTTTCTGGAAATCCATTGACTTCTTCAGCATATATTGCTATTCTCTGGGTGGAATCGGTGATGGGCCTTCCTCGAGACCTTACAAGAACCAAAGGTCTCTTTATATGTTGACATGTAGAAGATCGGTGGCCCCTTATACATCGTTCGCATGCATATTTCTCTCCTTCCACGAGGATCATTACCCGGTTAAAGTACTATAAAAACAGAAAATCAACCCCTTCTTGTAATAGCATACTACTTCCGAGAGCTCCTTCACTGTTCTCAAACAAGTATACGGAGGTATACCTTGTAACGTGACTTTTTCCGAGTAACCAGCTTCCACAACCAGAGAGCACTTCGCTATGTTCGAGGTCCTGTGTATTTTATGGAAAGGCCATCCTAAATGTTTAAATTTCAATGGCTTGATTCTTTCTTTCTTATTGCAGTGAGTTTATTATTTGGGGCTAACAGCCTAGAAAATAATTTGCTCGTTTTTGCTTCAAAATATATGGAGAACTAAAACGGCTTAATTATTACTATTGTATGTCTGAAGGATAGACCTAACTATTCAAGAAGGAAGACGCTTCTGAAGAAATCCCAGATGCCTCCTAAGATATCCACGGCGCAACGAAGATTACTTAAGGAATTCCAGGAGCTCCTCAAACAGCCTACAGAAGGGATTGTTGCCGGGCCTGCCGACGAAAACGATCTGTTCAAATGGAGATGCCTGCTGGAGGGACCTCCCAATACAATTTACGAGAACGGAGTCTTCGAGGCTGTTCTTGATTTTCCTAAAGACTACCCTCTATCACCTCCAAAGCTCCAATTCAAAACCCCTATTCTCCACCCCAACGTCTACAAGGATGGAACGGTGTGTATTTCCATTCTTCACCCTCCAGGAGAAGACCCACTCCATTACGAGTCGGCCGACGAGCGCTGGGGTCCACTACAAAGTATTGAGAAGATCCTTCTCAGCGTATGCTCGATGCTTGCTGAGCCCAATCCAAATTCGCCAGCAGACGTCGATGCTGCCAAGCTTTGGAGAGAAGATAGAGACAAGTTCAACTCCACAGTACACAAACAAGTGCTAGATAGCCTCCAGTTATAGAAAACTAACTCAACTCGATACTTGTGCTTACCTATTTGCATATGTACCCGTTCCACATACTATGTGCTACTGTCTAGACCGCTTGCTTTCGAAATCTTTTTATCTGAAGCACACCACTGATTGAGTCGTCATATCGATACTGATAATCAGAGATGGCCTACACACGTGTGTCATCCAGATATCAAATTCCCTCCCCTTTTCAAGTTTCTTCGCGCTAATTGTTTCACCCACCCCCAAGAACAAGATCGCGTCTCAGCTTGTTTTTTCAGCAGGTTCATCATGCCTTAGATCTATAATTTCCTTGGGACAGGGTATCTGAACTGGATTATCAGCCCTCGGATATCGGGCTCATTCAGTCATCTCTCTTTTTCTGAGTACATCAATCCTCACCGCATTATATCAGCTACGGAATCAATAGTGAAGTCCGTAAAGGATCTGATAAAGGTCCGTTAAAATACCTTGACTCCGAGGAGACTACAACCGCCTCAGCGAAGACGCATCAGCTGACCATCAGCAATCACAAAGGAAAGTGAGGATAAATTCTCACAGTTTTATGGTCCATTTTCTACAATGACCCAGTGGAACCTTGAGGCGCGTTCGAAATAGGGAAATGACTTACAGGCGGGTGAAACAAATGCTGATGACAATTTGAAAACCCCAACCACACCAAAGATCCTGGATCGGATGGATTAAATGACCTACTGATTGTGGAGGAATCCACTGGTACGAGAATGCGCTTTATAGGACTTCTTTGTCGGTGACAAATATCAAACTCATGGAGATGACAGATATGAAAAGGGTATCATTCGAGTCGTTCGTATATGAAATGCAGAACTAAGTCGAAACTACTCCTATTTTTCTACAGAACTCGTTGCCGATCTTCAATTCCCAGCTATAAAGGGCGTTCATCACGGCAAGAGATATCATCATAGATGCCGTCTATTTTCTGAGTCCTACTTTCATCTTAAGACCGCTAAATGACTTTTTTTGCAAGAAAAAGATGAGATTCTAGGAGGACTTTGACTCCCTTGCGGAGTACGATAAGGCGAACGACTATGTGTTCCTATAATCTGTAAAATATACCACCTTCCTCTAGAGTAAGAAAGGGTTGTTTAATAACTCTTGTTAGTCTCATAACTTACTTTTGGTTATTGCCGGTCGCGACAAACGATAACCAGTTTTTTAAGTTTTTTCGCAATCCCCGCCTGAGGTCAACCCATCCGGGGTGTTCGATTATTCTTTTCAGTTTTGAAAGTGGTCGTTTTACTCTTTACTTGGGGAGAATCAGGTCCCATCCTGCCACCACAGTCGGATTGCCACACTCTTATAGTGCTCAGTATGTCTTCATCAGATAACACACCTTCTGGGTCTCCGCCAGGATCAACACCAAAACTCGCTCATCACTCTCAAGATCACATAAGCCGGCTGTCAAACGTTATCTCCAAGTCCATATTTATAGGTGGACTCTACGGTGCTTTGGTATCAATTCCCTCAGAGCTTCTTCTCAGATGGAGATCTCCATTCTACAGAGCCTTTGGATTGAGAATCCGAATCTTTTACCATACCATTTGGATCGCAGCCAGTGCTTCTTTCTATACCGAGAGAGCCGTGATGGCCTTTGAAAGACAAGTAAGAGCAGAAGAAGAGGTAAAAAGACAACAGTTGATCGAGATGAGTGTTCTCAGCGGAAACTATACAAATGAGGATGAGGCAGCGAGCTTCCGCAAACCAAAATAACCTCTCATATATGTAAATAGAACCGCTCTAATTAAATGGCGAGAAGATAGCACTGGGCTCATCATAAAGCTCTAATGCCTGCAGAAACTCAGTTTCCAGGCTCCAGTCGTCTAGTATGTCGAATGAGAAGTTATTGTCAAGCAAGCTTCCCTTATTATCAATATCTCCCCTTATTCCATTGTAATGGGTATTTTCTGAGTTGTGATGCGTCAAGTCTGTAGTGACCTCAGGCCACGGTTTGACAGGTGCAGAACGGCATTCGTTTGAAGGCCACAAATGCTCTACTTCGCAAACTTTAGCAAAACAGTCCTTGGCCATGGTTTTCTCCAGTTTCAAATTCAGCTCTTCAAACTCAAGTAGAGAATAGCTTTCGATCATGTTTTTGTAGCCTTTGTCGATCACCCTCTGAAAGTTGAATATCGGTAGCCCATCGTTTGATAAACACTCATACATATATTTGAAGTATCCAAAGAAACGGAGAGATTTGTAATACTGATCTCCAAGTAGTTCGAACACCTTCACACAAACTCTTATTAATTTGAGCAAGTTATCAGCAATCAGAGTAAGCATAGCAACCGTTTTTCCATCAGAAACTTTGGAAGAAACCCTCAGTCTCCTCTGATACAGAATTACCCTTACCAGAAGCAGCCTTAGCAGTTCGATTACCTTTGAAATGGCATTATTTATCGAGGGAAGTAAAGCAAATGCAAAGTTGCTCAGCTCTCTAGTCGATTTCAAAAGAAAAGTAAGGCAAATCTCCAAGGACTCTAACGTGTATGAAAGGGCCTTACCCAATTCAACCTGGAAAGGAGCTAGTAGATGCTTAGACTCAAAATGCATTACAATGTATGCTCCGAGCAGCATCTGCAGCGTGTTGATTTTGAGATAGTAATTGCAAGATGTAACCTGTTTGAGATGTTCTGAATCGTCGCTACACCTGAAAAGCTCCATTTTGAGCTTGTCAATAACTGACAATTCCAGGATAACATCTGACAGCTTTGGTCTGTTGCTGAAGCTGTGTAGCATTGAAAGCAACTTCATGAGGTGAGGACAAAGTGATCCAAATTTGCTTATTTTTTCCACGACAAGTTTCTCATTCATGAGCATTTCAGGATTTGTGTTTACTAGATCAAACACAGGAACGTCATTTGCATTGTCATCTTGGCAAATAGAGGGTCTTTTTCCAATCTGAAGTGAAAGGTCAAGCTCGAAATCGAGGACAGTCCACCAGATTTTCTTCCACATACGAAGGAACCGTGGATTTTTCGGGTCAATGATATAAGACTCATGCCCCTTGTAAGAGATATGATAGAGTTCTCTATTCAACCCAATGCTGAGGGCCGTCTGGCTAATAAGTCCCATGAATATATATCCATCTGATGCGTCTGGTCCATCACTGTCTTCCTGAGCTGTAGTTTGGTAATACCGTATAATAAGTAACAGCTGTACTACCCCGATGCATGTCTTGCGCAGAAAGTTCAACCTTTGCAGAGAGAAGTTGAC
This sequence comes from Ogataea wickerhamii, assembly GCA_030559035.1. Classification (NCBI taxonomy): domain Eukaryota; kingdom Fungi; phylum Ascomycota; class Pichiomycetes; order Pichiales; family Pichiaceae; genus Ogataea; species Ogataea wickerhamii. The sequence continues at coordinate 223,444 of JAKTQX010000002.1, forward strand.
AACACTCATAAAATCTGTAGGAACAGGATATTGGAGCATGCATATCTCCTCCGAAGTGCAAGTTGTGAAACTGCTTCTGCTTTTCAAACTTACTGAAGAATAGGAACAGCGCATAATGATAATGAGAGTAGCAGCTGTGACGATATCCGACTTTTTATCAAGCATCAATGTTGGATTTTGTTCCGATCCTTCATACTTCAGTATTCTATCAATGGAGTCTTTGAAGTCTCGTTCATCTAAAACAGGGACAACAGGATGTATATATTGGAAAAACCTTGAAATGTGAAGCATCACCACATGGAGAGGTGGAATGAGCAAAATCAAATGGTGTTTCAATAGATCAAGTTCACAGCTGAACTCGATAAGATTTCCCTGTCGATCCACGGCTGGGCCGAGACTAAACTTGGGTGCAGACTTCCTGCTCTTGATAAGTTCCTCTAGAGGCTTCTTTCCAGATCCAAAAGATCCTTTGTGATGGGGTTTCTTCTCTACTTGATCTTGAAGTTCGAATTTATTCTTGAATTTGAGAATATCCTCGGTTAATTGAAATAACAGGGGATCGCGCGAGCGGATAGATCCACCCTGAAAAGATCCAAAAGCCATTAGGCGGTTATGTTTGGAGAAAAACAGTGCAGCGGTTCTGTCATCGACATCGAACACTAAACTAAACGGTTCATCATTCAATAAAGATCCATGCTCCACGATGCTGTTCTCAAGCTTTCCGATTTTGTCTTTCAGATATCGAATCTCAAGCAAAGTCGCGTCCCTTTCAGATAATAATGAAGTCGTCGCCCTCAGCAAAGGATTACTCGAAGAAGTTGGTAACTGTGACGGAGTGTTGCTATCAAAATGAAAGACGCCCACCTGCGAATCTGGTGATATATGTTGCGAATGTACACCACTATTATTGTCCAGATTCATAACGCCTACAGGTCCTGCTGAAAACGAGCTGGTGTCGCCGGTACTAGACATCTCCAAGGTTGTTTCTGTGCTCCAGAAGGAAGGGCCATCGTACTCACAAGTTCGTTTGGATTTCAAGCATCTATTACACACAGGTCGCTTTCTATCACACTTCACCTTTCTTCCCCGACAGCTGAGGCACGAATAAGGAGTTCTTCTTCTTTTCTTTCCTGCTGTCATGCTGTTCGAGGAGTTTGCGGACAAATACATTCTTCTCCTATCCCCGAGAGTAATCCGATAACCATCAGATCTCTGAAAATGCGAAGGTTGAGTTTAAGACAAACAAGACAGCAGACACTTGCTCATACAAGTTTCAAAACTCCTTATTATCAGATTTCGATGATCTTAGCAAGAGATATGTCAAAAATAAGATCAATACCTTGTGCAAGTGCTCTACTTTTATGTCATAAATGAGGATCCCTACAAATTTGGGCAGTGCAATAGAGCTCTCTCTCTCTAATACTCCAACAATTGGTGTATGCAAATTCCGCAAAGAGAATAAATGCCGAACGTCACCCCTCTCATTCCGCATTGGCGTCGATCGTCGCTCCTGCGCATATATGCAGGTATGAGTAACTTTAAAAATGTGGTAACAGAAGTAAATTTTCGGGAGATCAGTAATTTGCACGAGCGATCACTGATCATTTAGCGATTAGTTGTAAAATTATATAAATCAAGTATTAACAAACTTCACTTTGCTGCTAGAAGCACTCATAAGTCAGAGATGGAAAAGTGTCTGCTGAAATCCTAAAAACTCAAGCGCTTTTGAATTATTGGAGAAGTATCTACATCCTTATTAGTTTGCCCCTACAATTCTCAATGCGAAAGTTTTCTAAAACTAGTGATCGTTGTTCTGAGGTTTGTAACACTTTTTTAAGTTACCCAACTAAGGTAAGGGAGCATCAGGAAGAGACTCTTGCGTCTACCAATTTGGCCGTGCCCAACACCCCGATGAAGGGCTCGACTACAAGAACAAGAATCTGCCAATAATCAACTACGATATGCTCTCTTGATTCGAAACGGTCCGAAGACCACCAAGACAAAATTCTTGCTTACCTCAATAACACAATAACCTCTTTAAGCATATCTGGCTCAGTTAAGTACCTATTAACCTCGTTTGAGACTGTGAGAACTTTCTATGAAGGTGACATATGTAAGGAGGGTTGCCTGGATTGGCAAAGTTTGCAGTACCGCTGTACAGTAGATACTCTGGCTTTACTTAAAGAAGACAAGAAGCAAATAACAGACATTCAGTAATGTTTGATAGTTCCACAGGACTGCAGGTTTTTCCTAGGTTCTTTTAGAAGAAATTTTGGGGTTGGGAAAAATACAAAATATTATATTTATAAAATACAGCATTAACACTAGCCTCACCGAATAAGAGAATAAAACAGGTATTGTTTTGACTTTCAGGCAGGGACTCGGACACTCAATTGTGCTGTGTGCCTATACACTGTATGTCGAAAAGTCCTGAGGGCTCCATCGGCCTCAAGTCTGCCTCACATCGCACTGTAGCAGGCTCCGATTCCCACACTAACCCCACACATAGGGCCCCTCTCAGTGATTCCGACTCCGAATCTAAGGTCAAACGCACATCTGAGCCGCAGTCATCTACGCATTATCTTCACTCCATACTCAACCACTCGCATTCAACTACGAAAGACGCTTCTGACAGCTCGTCATCGTCGTCACTCTCAAGCTGTACGATCATTGGCAGGCAGTCGGCTAACAGCGCTCCAAACGACCAAGCCCAACAAAACATATCCTCAGATCCTGAATCCACTCCCATAGCATCCGGAGAACAATACTCAAATGTTCCCCCACGCAAGCGTGTGAAGGTATCGAGAGCATGTGATGAATGTAGACGCAAGAAGATCAGATGTGATGCCACCCTTGACATGAACGCCAAAACCGTCGTCAAACTATGTACAAATTGTGAAAAGACGGGGGACTTATGCACTTTTACTAGGATTCCTCTCAAACGTGGTCCATCCAAGGGTTATTCGAAATCGGGTTCTGATGATACTGGAGCCATTCCCATCATCTTCAAGCCTGAGACAGCACCACAGCTTTCATCACACACTTTCGCAAAGATGCAGCCACCAATGATTGCCGGATTTCCGCAGCTGATCCCTATCGGTCAGACGCAGCAACGAAATTCACAGGCTCAATCTTCCCAGTTCCCCTCTCAGTTTCCACAACCTAGCCAATCTCAATCTCAACCCCAACAGGTCATTTTGCCACCACTTAATTCTCTTCCGTCTTCACTATCGGGTCAGCCGTTGCAAGTTCCTGCGGCAGACGTTTCACAAAGCATACTGCCTCCCCTTCACACAAGACAAAGGTCAGGATCATGGAATTCTCAACAGGGACCACAACAGCCAATGTTTTGGAAAGTCCCATTCGACATGCCAAACCTTATCGAACGTAGGGACTCGATGGATTCGATTTCCTCTTCTATAAGTGGGTCTTTCTCTCCTTCAAACAGACCTTCTTCCGTTTCAGGAGCTGGGAATTCGCCCCGAATGAGGGCCAATTCTGGTGCTGAAACTGTCGACTTTCCTGATTCCGAGGATAGCCTCTTGCACTCTAACTCTTCTAGACTATCGCGAACGAGCTTCAAAATCCCGTTGACCAGCTTAAGGTCTCCTAGATCGTCATTTGCTAAAGAGACTACCATCAGCCCTGCCCATTCGCATTCAAGTTTACAAAGTTTAAATCAAAATATGTCCAGACTCCTCTTGCCGAATCAGCAGCAACAAAAATATGCCAACTTACTCAAGGCCATTGAGTACAATCTGGAGCTCTATTATTCAAAACTACACAACCAGTACCCTGTTCTGGAGCGAAGGGAAAACGTTTTGGAGTGTCTACAGAGACTGAATCTGGATGAACATACTGTTGTGGCTGAAATCTTTAGTTCCTCTTTGCAAATTTTGAATTCAGTTGACCTCAGCTTTGATTTCAATCTGGTTGTCTTCAATTTCCAGCAAATTAGTACCGTATACGCTTCGAAATCATTCATTTCCAGGGACGAATCTGCAAAAAAGCTTTTTCTATCCTCTCTAGTTTTGCTCAACTATTCTGTGATACTTTCGGGTCATGACTACTCAATTGGGTTTGCCATTGCCTTTTCTGTCTTCAATGACTGGCGCATTTTCAAAGAAGATATTGGTAGCTCAAACTTCAGGAGCTATATCAACTTATTAGTATTGGATTGTCTCTACTCATTAAGCTTTGGAGTGCCGAGATTCACAAATATCAATTCATCAATAAACTTCAGCTTTGCTGCCGAATACCTCAAAATTACGGATTCCAGAGAATTTGAGAATCTTGAGTATGTCACAATCGGTTTGAATTTACTCTCTATCGACTATAGAATTAACTATATCGCGGGCACCTTTGAGGTCACCAAGATGGAAATTCTTGACGGAAGGGTGAGATTTCTGAATATTTTGAAATCTGATAATGACATATATTTCTTCTTCCATAATTTGAGGCCGAGATTGCCAAACTTAACTGACAAAGAATCAGACGATTTCATCTTTGACTTCCAGCTGGACTTTTCGAAACTAAGCAAAAAACTAGTCAGTTTAGTCGATGAGGAGCTTGAAGATTTAGAGAACGCGAGAATCCAGCCTTTCCTACCATTCATAATACTGAGCTGTTTTAAGATTCTGAAAAGCTTGGAGGTCCTGATTGAATCCCTTATAAGGCTCAATTCGATGATCGGAAATGACGATTTCAAGACGAGACTACCGAAGCTACTGGAGTTTGTCGAAGCAAGTATATCGAGAATTGTGAACCTGCAGCTACCACTGCAGTTTTTGAAAAGTGTACTTCTCATCAAACGTGCTATAAATCATCAAATTGATATTACCACGTATCAGCGAACCGCTCCGTCAGCAAAAACGTCGGATATCTTCAAAACTTGGTGCTCGCAAGCAGGCGAATTCCTGCACAATAGCCGGCGCGATTATCACATCAACGGATTATACTCATGAATTACAGTTTTATCTTCTACGGTTAACAGTCGACAGAAGTCTTTTTATTTAAAAGCAAATCAAATCATTATTCCTAGCAAGAAACCCGAAGATCACCACTTGCCACGCTGCTCATCGGTTGTTACACCAGCCTCATCGATTCCTGTGGCATGGCGGTTGCCACTCCACTCGTCATCCTGGTACTCATCTCCCATCTTGGAACGGACTCTGTCATTCATCTGATCTGACAAGTCTCCACCATCTCTGTTGCCTCTGCGACCACCGGATAAGTCGTCTTCGCCATAGCCTTGGCTCTGACCTTTACCCTGACAGTTCTGACCTCTACTCTGATAATTCTGGCCACCTCTGTTTTGACTGCCTGAGAATTTTTGACCTTGTTGGGTCTCATCATCAAAATCGTTCCCTTGGTCCTTCTGGGACATCTTTCCTTTGACCTGGTTGAATAAGTTGGACATGACTGATAATATGATATATTTTTGCCGCTGATTTCAAGAACAACGATTCCTGATTCCCGACCTAAAATGAAGCTACAGCGCTCCCTTTATATACCAGTTTCAGTGGCAATTGTAACAATAGTACTCAAATCACGTTTGCTTGCTTCAACTTTTGTTATTCCACTAACTATGTCTGTAGCAATCCCAACGTGCACACGATTTTCTACAAATCAGCTGTTTCTTAGTTGCTACCTTATCCTACGTCATAGTGTCGATCCTTGTGATGCCGCGTCTACACGTTATACGTCCTTTCTTTTTGGGCCCTCGTTGGGAGTCATCTGGCGTGCAGCATTGAAACCTCACCAAGCACCAGTGATTGTGGGGAAGGTTGCCCGGGGATAGCTACATCCGTGCACCATTTGAACTTTCAATCACAACTAAAACTACTTGAGGTGTTATTATTATGGGTGTAGTGCGTAGCGTTATGTTGTCTAGAATCATATCTGGAGTGAGCAATCCAGCCTATGTGTTACAGAAGCTAACAATATGTGCGGCACGTCAGCTATTCGGATGGCTTTGCGTCCTAAATTAAGAACAGAAATTGCTATATCAGGGTTGATTTTTGACATGGATGGAACTTTAACTAAGCCACAAACATACATGTTCAAACAAATGAGACAGGCGCTGGGAATTGAAGATAAACCAATAGACATTTTGGCCCATGTACAATCGCTTGAAAGTGCAAAAGAACGTGAGGCTGCAGAGAATAAAATTCAAGCCATTGAAGAAGAATGCATGCTCAGGATGGAGCCGACGGCAGGTTTACAGGAGTTATTAAGTTTCCTGACCTCCAACAAGCTGAAGTTCACTATATGTACCCGAAACCTGATGAAACCTGTTTTACACTTGCAGCAAAAGTTTATACCGTCGATCGAGCTGTCCCAGCCTATTGTCACCAGATCTTTTGTTCCTCCAAAGCCATCACCCAAACCTTTACTGCATATCTGTGAAAACTGGAATGTTGATCCAAAAAACGTCATCATGGTGGGTGATTCCAGAGATGATATGTACGCTGGTTTAAGCGCTGGTTGTTCCCTAATTCTGTTGAGACACCAAGACAATGCCCACCTTGTAGATGAGATTCCCGATATTGATTATGCTGTAGATGATCTTCATCAGCTAATTGACCTTCTGCTACATGGGTTCGAGCGGAAGCCTAAGGTTACGCGATTTTTGGAAACTTCATATGGATACTAATTAGAAAACTTCTTTATCATCGAAGTAAGTAATCCCCTGTGTGTGTGATGTACTTCACACCCTTGTAAGGTTTAACGTTAGAATTGAGCCCTCTAAGGACCTTCAACGTATCAACCTTAATAGAGCTCGGGATGGATCCTTTATTACTGTATGACACGCGGATAAATCTAGGTCTCTGAGCACTTTTCGGTATGGTTTCTTGGAAATCTTTTGTTGTTTCAACCAACAGCTGACCTTGAAGCGTGCAATTCAGTCCAGTGGAGAGCTGACTATCAAAGACCCATTCATAGCTAGTGCTGTCTTTCTGTAACAAGTCTCCATGTGTCTGTCTCAAAGCCTTAATAAGGTATTTTTGATCTTCATGGTCATGTGGAGCAATTGGCAAGAAAATCTCTACTCTCAAATCTTCAATGAATTTGACGGAGTTCAGCATGTTAGTCTGTAGTTTGATTTCAAACTCATCTCTATTGGTTCCCAACCCAGTGGAAAATTCAAGGTCAACCAGCCCCACATAGTTCCATATATTACGTTTCTCTTCCTCTAAAAGATTGATGGTGTATGTCATCAGCGTAAACCTCTCATCAGGAGGCGTAAATTGCAAAGAACCAGGTTTGTATTGCCAGAGTGTGAGATCCACACTCTCATGTAAGGCCGGAACCCCGAGATCATGTCCAGCTAGATTAAGGTCAAGCTGTACAGTAGGTACTCCTGACAGTGAAGACTGGAATACCACATTCCCAGTGATGAGCGCATGAACTGGGCGTGACTTCTTGTGGGTTAGCTGATTGCTATAGTAGGAAGATGGGTTAAAGATTTGTTTGCTAATAGATCGCGATGGAGGAACTATCCAGTTAATTGTCTCCTCGATGTCAACCAACATTTCGTTTTTGGTATGTTTCACGTTGACTTTCCTCCAAGGCGTTTGGTTGCCTGATTTCTCAAGTATTGATGTTGCTGGAAAGGATCCGTTTGTTCTGGCTTTCCGCTCTGCTGAGTCTGAAAACGACTGGCTATTGGGGGTTGCTAAAGACGAGCTTTGTGTGAAGCTATTCAATGAGTTCGATGCCGTATTTTGTATCTGCTTTGTGGTGGATATGATCTTATTCAAAATACTGTTGCTAGGTAGCAATTCCCTCAGTTGGTTCAAATCTGTGATGTATGGGGATCCACCATCCACCATCTCCTGCAATAGCAAAGATAGAGTATGGGCTCCGTTCTCAATTTTCTTCGCACTCAATGAAGAGCAGTTCAAAAAAAGATAAAGGGCATCTTTCAAGTCTTGGAAAAACTGGAAGTATTGCAATGGATTCACATGGTTTGATATGCGGGCGACAGAAACAAAGGTTGATTTTGTTTCTTTGTCAACAGGTGATGTCGACACTATGTCATGGTCTTCTTCAGATGAGGCGGAATGGCTTATCCTGCGGCTCTCTCCCTTATCTTTCTCTTCATCCTCTTCTACTACTTCCTCTTCTTCCTTTTCTGCCTCATCTCCTCCTCCTCCTCCTTCTTCTTCTTCTTCTTCTTCTTCTTCTTCTTCTTCTTCTTCTTCTTCATTTTCACTTACAACGTCAATGAAATCTGGGACAGATGAGCCCAAACATATAAAATAAAGGCCATCAATCCGCGTCCAGGAGATACTCCAGTGTGAGTCGAGCATGATAATAGGATCAAGGCTGACACCGCTGGCATCGTCAAACACAGACTTCTGGGTTCTCTGTGCTCCTGGAGTCCTGGAAAACTCGGTTGTAGAGTAGGGCTCTTCGGAGCCTACCAGTGTTCCCTCACCAGTAATCGCTTCGGTTTTTATCTCATGTAGCCTGTTGGATATGTACTGGAAAGTTGGCGTCGATGTATTGACTATGTATTCAAATATCAGATTGCTGTTCATAAAATGGTTAGTAGCGATTTAACGATGTGGAGGTTATCTTTGACAAAACTTGCAACTTACTCCCTCTCATCTGTGATATATAGCGAGTCAATAATCCCCATCGCTGAAACTGTCTTCTAGCATTGAGATCCTTTCCAGAGCACTACTTGAAAGGTAAGTATGGCCGTGCTTATACCGTTATGAAATATCAAATTCAAGAGCTTCAGCCATTTTACCCTGGTTTTCCACCCTTCCGTCAAGATCAAAAACTCCTTTTCTTGTAAGTGGTGGACGGATGTCATCTCTTTGTCTCTCAACATCAGCAAGAGCGTTTATCTTGTCGCTCGGCGCGTCGACTCTGTCATTCTTCCACACCTCACACCAATGGGACCTGCTGAATCCCAAAAACTCGAACTTGATAACTATATAAGAAGGCAATGAAATCCTGCGAAAAACACCAAAAAAAAATTAAAGACGAAAACATAGTTGTTTATTTGAAGTTATTGAATATAAAGACTGGCCCTTGCGGAATTAGTTTGGGGTTTGGAGCTGGTTTCTGCGCCGATTTATCTGCTTAACATTGAAATTGTATGCAGACAAATCAAAGGCAAAGTTGCAGTCATCGCAAAACCTTATAACTTCGTGTAATGTCTCGACTTGAGCGACTGGTTGTCCTGTTGGAAACAGGTTCTACTCAGTTCATAAGGAATACAGCGGCAGATCAACTATCGGATCTTGCGCAGCAGCATCCAGAGGAAAGTCTGAACCTCCTCTCACGTGTATATCCCTTTCTCAAGAGCAAGAAATGGGAGACAAGAGTGGCTGCAGCGAGGGCTTTCGGAGGTATAGTCTCTCATGCCCCTCAGTGGGATCCCAATTTGGGAGAAGAACAACAGGATTGTTCTACGGACACCGAGCTACAAGTTGTGAAGAAAGAAGAGGACGTGGGTATAGATCTAGGCTCCCTTGCTGACAAAGCGCAAGATCACTTATTAACTTTCGATGAATGGAGCCTACCAGAGATCTTGCAATCAAAACGCGCCCTGTTGGCCAATTCTGGACAAGATTACGATCTGTCACGAAATAACGAAAATGGGGCTAATGGGACTAATGGAACTCATGGAACCAATGGCGACTCTCTCGACTGTGACTCGGAATCAAAGAAAAGAAAAACAGTACTGAGCACAAAATTTGGGTTAGAGGCACACATTGACCCAAAAGAGAAGGAGAAGTCAGTGAAGTTAGAAGACTCAGATGGAATTGTCATTGTGCCCGAAAATCAACCACCAATTCCTGATATGGGTACCCCACCTCAGCAATCGGCCAGGATGAGAGCTATGGCTAAACGTAAAGCCAAGTTCTCTAAAACATCTCAAGGAAAAACATCCCCCATAGATTTATCACAGAGCTCAGTGAGCCGAAAATTGACCGAAAATGGTACAATTAATGTGGAGCTGGAAGGCAATGATATCAAGACAGAGGACGCAAGAAATATCGATGTCACATCTCAGGCCAACGGATCCAAGCTTGTCATTGAACAAAAGATAGCTCAAGATGAATCAATATTACAACAATCGAAGATTGCCTACTGGGTTTGGCAATTTCAAGGGATTTATGAAATTCTCATCAAGGATCTATTCAACGATGTCTGGGAAATAAGGCATGGGGCCACTATGGGGCTTCGGGAACTGGTGAAATTCCAAGCTGAATCCGCTGGTAGATTCCGAGGGAAAACCAGAAAAGAAAATGACACCCTTAACCATAATACCCTTGAAGATCTTTGCGTTAGGCTCATAACGTTATTTGCTCTTGACAGGTTTGGTGATTATGTTTCAGATACAGTTATTGCTCCCGTAAGAGAGAATGCAGGACAAACCTTGGCCGCCGTTCTCTTGCACCTTCCAGATAATGTCACCCTCAAAGTATTTGATGCGCTATCTCAGCTTATAATGCAAGACTCTGCGGGCTTAGGTATCAAAGCTCCCTGCTGGGAGGCAAAGCATGGAGGTATGTTAGGTTTGAGATATTTTGCTAGCGTCCGATCCGATCTGCTTTTGAATCATTCGAAGGTGTTGGATAAAACCATAAGAATGGTTCTTTACTGCTTGAAAGATAGTACTGATGATGATGTTCAGAGTGTGGCAGCCTCGACTTTGATACCTATCACGAACGAGTTTGTCAAGTTGAAGATTGATTTAGTATTTGACATAGTGAACGCTATTTGGAAAGGATTGACAAATTTAAGAGATGATCTATCTGCCTCTATAGGTTCAGTTATGGATCTCCTCTCGAAATTGTGCTTTCACGAAGAAATCCTCGAGCGGATGAGACAAAGCGCGGAAAAGAATCCAGAGAATAGTTTCAAATTTCTGGTTCCAAGACTCTATCCTTTTTTGCGACATTCAATCGCCAATGTCAGAAAATCGGTTCTAAGGACCCTTGAGTCATTTCTTCAAATCCAGGATGATCTGACTAAAGACTGGATTGATGGCAAATCGTGCAGACTACTTTTCCAGAATCTTCTTGTCGAACAACACGCTGACGTTCTGGAACTTTCATTACGAGTTTATGAACAATTAATGGAGGAAATTTCAAAACGCTCCAATGAGGCCGTTGAAGAGGTGCTAACAGAGCATATAGATCCAGTGCTGTCCTTGCTAATGACCCCAATCGGGGTTCCGCGTTTCAATTACTCGATGAATATCAACTACATTCTTCGACCAAGCGGACATACTCTTTCTGCTTCAGAGATTTCATTGACTGGTTTCAATGTAGATGACTTGAAGCCGAGAGGTAGCAAAAGAAAGATTGTATTGGAGATCAGCAAGGACGAAAGTCCTGAGCCTAATAAACAAGGCATCCCTGCATCAGAATATGACACAAGAATCAATATCGATGCTCCCGTTATCAACGGAGATTTGACCCTTGTAAGTTTGGATATTCTGATTAGAACAAGACTTTCTGCTGCCATTGCACTGGGTAAGACACTGTCTTATTTTACTGATTCTGAAATCCTAACTCAAATCTGCAACAGGCTGATTGAATATTTAGGGGACCCCCATTTTACACCTCGGCTATTCGCTGCTGTTGTTGTCGATCAGTACTGTACCTCAATACATGCAGCAGGGAAACGTGTTTTTGACGAGATGAACGCGATCTTTCCCGATATTTTCAACAAGTCACTAGCGGATCCCGATTCTCTGCCTTCCTTCCGTGAACTTGTCCCGATCCTCAAGGGTCTTAGAACTCAGTGCCTACATCTGTTCCAGATTTTCAGAGATCAAGGAAAGGTACCAAGTTCCAAAATTCCTATTTTGGCGGTTCTTGTTCAAGGTGAAAAAGACGCTGGTAGAGACGCATTTGGAGTCAAGACTGCTGAATCTATTGTCGGAGAAACGTACAATAAACTTCTAAAGTCCATGACTCCAGTCTATCGAATGGCATCCTTGCAGCCCTTAGAAGATGCTAAACATCGAATAAGCATGGCAATTGCCGATTCCACAGCTGCTCGAAATCAAAGAGCCTCTACTGTCTTGTCTTCATATGCATCTGCTTCTTTGAATCTTTCGGGTCTTCCTAAAAAGCTCAACCCTGTCATACGGGCCCTCATGGATAGTATCAAGAGTGAGGACTCACTTTTACTGCAAACAAGATCAGCAAAAGCTCTGGCTTCTCTGGTAATCCAGTTGAAGAAGAACGGAAAGTCTGGCGCTGCAGACAAAATAATAAAGAACCTGTGTGCGTTCCTATGTGTTGATACTTCAGAAGTACCGGAATTCATTCTGAATAAACAATTCACAGATATGATACTATCTTTACGAAAAGAAGATGTTAAAACCGATGCGGCGGAGCTTGCTGCTATCGAAAGAGACATACATCTGGCAAAAATCAAAAGGCGAGGTGCTCAGTGTGTCCTGGAGATGCTGATGAAAGAATATAAAAGTACTGTTTTCCAAGAGCTGCCTACTTTGCGCTCAATAATGTTTGAATCACTCGTTCTATTTGATAAAAGTGAAATCAATGATGCAGAAGGTCAGTCGGTAATCGATGCCCTGGAGGTTATCAGAGTGTTGTTGGGGTGTATGGAGCCTTCTTTATATGCTTCGGTTTGGGATAAATTACCTGTGTTGCTGAAAGGTTTGAGCTCAGAGTACTCTGTATTTCGTTTCTCAGCCGCCAAATGTTTTGCCACTATTTGCTCTGTTACCCCCACTGTGGGTATCCAGTTTTTTGTCAAAAAAGTCTTGCCAATGTTGAATAATGCTACTGGATTGAGGGACCGACAAGGCGCAATTGAGTGTATATATCGACTATCGGTAACTATGGGTTCTGATATATTGCCATACGTTGTGTTCCTGATTGTTCCTGTTCTTGGAAGAATGAGTGATTCAGATACTGATGTGCGGGCCTTAGCAACGAGGACTTTTGCCTCAATAATCAAGCTGGTTCCGCTTGAGGCTGGTATTCCCAACCCCCCTGATATGTCAGAGGACCTGTTGAGCGGGAGGGACAAAGAGAGAGAATTTATCCAGCAGATGATGGATCCAGCCAAAATCAAGCCCTTCGACTTACCCGTAGCTATCAAGGCGACTCTTAGAAAATATCAGCAAGAGGGTGTTAACTGGTTAGCATTTTTGAATCAGTATCATCTTCATGGGATTCTGTGTGACGATATGGGGCTAGGAAAGACTCTTCAAACAATTTGTATAGTGGCCAGTGATCATCATTTGAGAGCTGAAAAATATGCTGAAACAGGCCTGGTAGAATATAGACGACTTCCAAGTTTGATTGTTTGTCCCCCCTCGTTAACTGGTCATTGGGAACAAGAGTTTGATCAGTACTCACCATTTTTGAAAATTTTGGTTTATTCGGGTACTCCGACAGTGAGAGCAAGTTTAAGAAAGCAGTTAGAGGAGTCGGATGTGGTTGTGACGTCTTACGATGTTGTCCGCAATGATGTTGAGTTTGTTGGCTCATTTGACTACAACTACTGTGTTTTGGATGAAGGGCATGTCATCAAAAACGGGTCTTCCAAGTTGACACAATCTGTCAAAAGGATTCGTGCAGAGCACCGTTTGATATTAACGGGAACTCCTATTCAAAACAACGTTTTGGAGCTTTGGTCCCTATTTGATTTTCTGATGCCAGGGTTTTTGGGTACAGAAAAGGTATTTCAAGAGAAGTTTGCGCGCCCAATTGCCCTCTGCAGAACCAACAAGGGTGATAAAGAGCAAGAGGCCGGATCCTTGGCTTTGGAATCGTTGCATAAGCAAGTGTTACCGTTCATGCTAAGGCGCTTAAAGGATGATGTTCTATCCGATTTGCCGCCCAAAATCATTCAGGACTATTATTGTGAACTATCGAACTTACAAAAGCAGCTGTATCAGGATTTCGTTAACAAGCAGAGAGGGCCGATCGAACAAGACCTGAAGTCTGGGGAGGACCGCAACCAAGGCAAACAGCATGTCTTCCAGGCATTACAGTATATGAGGAAGTTGTGCAACCATCCAGCGTTAGTGCTGACTCCTAAACATCCGCAATTTGCCGATGTGACAAATTACCTGAAAGAAAACGGTATGAGTTTGCGCGATATCGAGCATGCGCCCAAACTTGTTTCGCTGAGAAACCTGCTTTTTGAGTGTGGGATTGGGCTTACCAGCGATTCCAAGGAGATTGTACCTCCTGCAGGTATCATCTCACAACATCGAGCATTGATTTTTTGCCAAATGAAGGATATGTTGGACATGGTTGAGAATGATCTATTCCGGAAACATATGCCTGGCGTAACTTACATGAGGCTTGATGGGTCAACGGAACCGCGTAATCGACAGGAGGTTGTGAGGAAGTTCAATGGTGATCCATCGATAGATGTTCTCCTTTTGACCACGAAAGTTGGTGGATTAGGACTGAATTTGACCGGGGCTGACACAGTTATATTTGTGGAGCATGACTGGAATCCTATGAATGATCTTCAGGCAATGGATCGTGCGCACAGATTGGGGCAGAAGAAGGTTGTTAATGTGTACCGCCTGATAACGAAGGATACCCTAGAGGAGAAGATCATGGGATTGCAAAAGTTCAAGATGAACATTGCGTCTACGATTGTGAATCAACAGAACTCGGGACTTGCATCTATGGATACCAACCAGCTGCTAGATCTATTCGACGGTAGCAGTGTTTCTCAGAACGAAAAGGGTGCCGGAGATGGTGCAATGAAGAGAGGTGAAGAAAGTGGCAGTGGAGAAAAGGCCAAGAAGGAGTTAGAGATTCCAGATGCTGCGGGTCTGACAGGTAAGGCAAGCAGCGCGCTGAACGAGCTTGCTGAGCTGTGGGATGAGAAGCAGTACGAGGAGGAGTATAATTTGGACTCGTTCATCAAGACTTTGCGATGATGCGAGTAGAGGTCGTTTTAGAGGGATTGTCTAGTCAATTGTACTATATATATGTGTGTGTGAGGAGCTAACAGTAGATGTTTAGACGAGTATTACGATACCTGCCTTCTGAGCTGAGGTAATCTCTGACTCAGCTGAAAGAATATGTGTTTGTGAAAAAAAAGGAGACTCCAAAAATGCCCCCCCCCCTCATTGCGCAGATTTCACGTGACACACACACACACAGCGTTTTTACCAATAGGGAAAGAAAGTAGGTAGAGACCTGGTGATAGAAATAATAAACAAGTCAATAGAGGGAGAAAAAAAGGGGACAGGGATTTATTTAGGAGGAGGTGCGCGAATTGTATTGAGCAGATAATGCGGCAATTTTTGAGGCCGTGAGGCTCAAGCGGCTGCGCACCGCACAGGCAGGGAAAGTGCTACCAAGTAACAATAGGGAGGCAGCTGGAACAATAAATGAAATAGCTACATTATGGGAATATTGCAGAGTCATGAGATGAAATAAGGGGCTGCTGCATGCAACAATACCAGCCCGCGACGTAGTTATTGTTTAATACCCCTAGCAGCTGCAGCGGGTATCAGATGCGGACTAAAAACAAGTGGTGTGAGGCGTGGCTTCGAGCAAGCGGGTTTTGTGTGGTCGCGCTCGCAATATGCCAACTCAGTGAGTGACTGCACTTTAATATGAAAAAACAACTAAGAGGCTAGTTATAGAGCTCATGTTGGTACGTATGTTTGTTACGGTACAGAGCGTACGAGGCCAGCTACTAAAATGAACCAGCAGCTGATTTCCCAGCCGCTCAACGGAAACACGATTCCGCAATCGGACATCAACAGTTTGGAAGCCCGCTTTGCCCAGGAAAACGCAGAGACATGGATCGCCATAGGAACATGTGCCGATACTATCGGGAACGTGGAGAAGGCCGTGGAGGCTTTCTCCACAGCGCTGCGATACACCCCGAACAACCCCAAGGCGCTGACGCAGCTTGCGAATGTTTACAGAACGAGGGATGCGTTTGCCGAGGCTGCAGACCTGTACAGAAGAGCTCTTTCGCTGGACCAGAACAACGGAGAAACGTGGGGGCTTTTGGGGCACTGCTATCTGATGCTTGACGATCTCCAGAGTGCGTACACGGCGTACCAGCAGGCGCTGCTGAACCTGCAGAACCTGAGTGTGCCAAAGCTGTGGCACGGTATTGGGATCCTGTACGATCGGTACGGTTCGCTGGAGTACGCTGAGGAAGCGTTTGTCAGGGTGCTGGAGATGGACCCGCAGTTTGACAAGGCCAACGAAATATACTTCCGTTTGGGGATCATCTACAAGCTGCAGGGAAAGCTGTCGAAGGCCCTGGAGTGCTTCAACTACATTCTGAGCATGCCTCCAGCGCCGCTCACCCAGACGGACGTCTGGTTCCAGATCGGGTCTGTTCTGGAGCAGAATCGCGACTACAACGGGGCCAAGGAAGCGTACGAAAGAGTCTTGCAGAGCAACCCCAACCACTCGAAGATTTTGCAGCAGCTGGGGTGCCTGTACTCGCAACAGGAGGCCCCCTTTTACGACCTCGATGTCGCACTTCAGCTGCTAAGACAATCGATCGAACTAAACAACACCGACGCCCACTCGTGGTACTATCTTGGGAGGGTGTACATGTCGAAACAGGACTATCCAAACGCCTACGAGGCGTTCCAGCACGCTGTCAACATTGACTCCAGAAACCCAACGTTCTGGTGCTCCATAGGAGTTCTTTACTACAAGATCAGCCAATACAAAGACGCTCTCGACGCTTATACTAGAGCTATTCGCCTCAATCCATATCTCTCAGAGGTTTGGTATGATCTCGGTACTTTGTATGAGACCTGCAACAACCAGATTGGGGATGCCTTGGATGCCTATCATAGAGCAGCCTCCCTCGACCCCAGCAACCCTCATATTCAGGAGAGACTCATGCAGCTCACAAAGTATCAAAAGGAAGGCGGTGCCCCTCCTCCTCCACCCCAAAATCATCACCAATTGACCATGCCTTCGCAGCAGATGGTCCAGCAACAGCAGCAACAACAACAACAGCAGCAACAGCAACAGGCCACGGGTCCTGCTCCTGCGCCGCTGCAAGTTGGAGGGGGTCAACTTTCGGCTCCTTCTCAAGCTCACGAAAACGTGCTGCCTTCTCTCGACCCCAAGAGTCCTGTTCCCTTGAAGGCTACAATTGACAAAAGCCTGTCTCCTGCTGAGCTTCCTGCCATTGAGAACAATAAGAGTTATGAGAATTCGAAGGCCAAGAAGGGATCGAATGGGGACCCCTTCGAAGCAAAACACACGTCCAAGAGATCCTTTGACTCCACCAGCAGCTCAAAAGATGAATCTAACAAAAAGCAGCGTGCTGTTTCTCCTAAGGTGAAGAAGGCTTCAGAAGATAATGGGGTCTCGAGAAATGATGATGAGGATGATGTTTCAGGGGCAGTGAAGGCTGTGGAACCACCAAAACCAACGATTGAGTTGAAGCCAGTAGAAAAGGAGCATGCCGATGAGCTCAGGAGCACGGAAGAAGAGGTGAAGGAAAGAGAGGTGGAGAAGATCATGTCGAATGAGCCTCCTGTGAGGAAGATTGAGGAGGATGAGGACTATGATGACGCGGATGAGCCAGGCGAGGAGGCCGAAGTCGAGCGGGAGAAGGAGGAGGAGGAGGAGCAAGAGGAGGCGAGTAAGGATGAGAAACTTGAAGACAAGATAACAGAAGCAGCTGTTGAGGAGACATCTGCCAATGGAGCGAAACATGCACCGGCAGAGAACGCACCACCAGGACGGACGTCTGAAGATGATGGTAAGGAGGGTGATCTTGAGCCCGAGGGCTCGTAACGTGAAGCGCTACAATTGTTGTTCTATTTACCTGATGTATGTAGAAATGTACCTATTAAGAATGTGATTCTAGAAACTCTGTTCTGGGTTCTGACCATCATCTGACCACGTCCTCGAGAAACTCGCGTATCTTCTTCAGGGTCTCCACCTTGACGTCCTCCGATACCATTTGCAAGCCCTTGCTGTCGAGACGATCGACGAGCGTACCGAACTTGAGCTCGCTGGACTCTGTAGCGTTGATTGTATCTGCGGCAAGAGCGCTGAACTGCTCCACCCAGCCCGAGTTTGCCAGCTGGATTTTGAGGAAGTTGTATATGTCTCTGTACTTGCCCGACGCGACGAGCTCCTGTTGGATCTGGAGCTTGAGCTCGTCTGTGGAGGGCTGCTGAGTATTTGGGTTGGTCATGTTCTGGTTTTCGCTGTCTTTGTCTGGGGCGGGGGGGGGGCCGATTTGCCGTACAGAAAGAGAGCCTGGTTCCAGGAGAAACGGTCTCTGCGGCGGCCGTGGTGTTCTGTCGGGGGTGTTTCTGTGTTCAGGTCGACGTTCAACCAGCGTTCAAACTGCCTACATGTGTATATGAAGCCCCGTTACAGTTATTTGCTATGAAAAAATTCAGAAGCCAGCTAACTATGGTGAAGAATAAATTTGCTAGCGAGCCAAAAGCTGCACAAAGAACAGCAGGCAGCTTCTAAAGGGATGCACAGAATTGCACGCAGAACAGCTGCGAACGCGCTGCGGCACAGAGGAATACACACCACGATGACGTCACAGAACCTGGAGAACGCCAAGGTCACAGAGATCAGGCCGATGGATAACGGAGAGGCCCGGTGGATTAAGCTCGATAAGATCAAGTACCAGGGCGCAGACGGCAAGCTGAGAGACTGGGAGATGGCGTCACGCACTACCCGGCCGCAGGGGGCTTCTGTGGACGGTGTGGGGATCATTGCTGTCATTGAGCGGCCGTCTGGGAATGAGGTGGTGCTGCAGAAACAGTTCCGGCCCCCGGTGGAGGGGATCTGTATCGAGATGCCCGCCGGGCTGCTGGACCCGAACGAGACCCTGGAGCAGTGTGCGTTGCGCGAGCTCAAAGAAGAGACCGGATATGTCGGGAGCGTGCTGTCTGTTTCTCCCGTGGTCTTCAACGATCCCGGGTTCTGCAACACCAACACGGTGATAACGATTGTCAAGGTGGATGCTTCCGATGAGCGTAACAAGAACCCGCAGCCCGAGCTGGAGGAAAACGAGTTCATCGAGACGTTTAGCGTTCCGCTGGACTCGTTTTACGAATCGCTGCTCGAGCTTGCCGCCCAGGGCTACAAGCTAGATGCCAGGGTCCAGAACGTGGCTTTGGGGATGAAGCTGGCCAGAACCCTGGTCTGAGAGACTAGCTGCTCGACAGAGTAGACTCGTCGCTGAGCTGCAGCTCCAGTATGCTGGATTCCTTGGAATCTTTGGAGGAGCTCCGGGGCTGCTGGCTCTGAATGGAGCACGCTTGTTTGGCGGGTTCTCTCAGATTGGGAATGCTCGGCATTCTGGTTGCCTTGCTCAAGTACAGCCGCAGCTGCCTGTCTGCAAAATCGTCCTTGTCGGAGTCCATTGTTCTATGGCTTGCGACTTCCTCCCCCGTGAAGATTCTAAGGCTGGCTTGCAGCTGTGTGTAGCTTTTCAAAAATACATGATGTGCAAATACGATGAGCGCGTAATGAAGGGTGGTGTAGCACCAACATACGATCTGGCGCTAAGATAAGATAAGGCACAGCACAGCACAGCACAGCACAGCACTCAGTTTCGGCTAGCTAGACAGATATGAAGGCTGTGCCAGCGAGACTTGGTGTGTTGCTGCCTTCACACGTCTGCTCTGATCGATGGTGAAAAGCGTTCCTACCTAGCAAGCATTTACGTCATCATGAATACAATCACCCCCCCCCCCCCCAATTTGTTGGTTTTTTTTTTTTTTTTTTTTTTTTCCCACTATCTGTGGAAAATATATTCACCACAGGTGTATTTTTTTTGTTTTTAAAAATTTTTT